>CM041797.1:1295468-1322486 GCA_023376895.1 Aspiorhynchus laticeps | reverse complement strand
AAGTGAGACGGGTCTAGATTCAAAGAGTAACCAAAAAATTAAAAAATTACATTTATGAATGTAAAATTTGGCATGAAATAGCAATAAATTGATAATAAATTTAAAGTGAGACGGGTCTAGATTCAAAGAGTAACCAAAAAATTAAAAAATTACATTTATGAATATAAAATTTGGCCAGAAATAGCAATAAATTGATAATAAATTTAAAGTGAGACGGGTCTAGATTCAAAGAGTAACCAAAAAATTAAAAAAATACATTTATGAATGTAAAATTTGGCCAGAAATAGCAATAAATTAATAATAAATTTAAAGTGAGACGGGTCTAGATTCAAAGAGTAACCAAAAAATTAAAAAATTACATTTATGAATGTAAAATTTGGCCAGAAATAGCAATAAATTGATAATAAATTTAAAGTGAGACGGGTCTAGATTCAAAGAGTAACCAAAAAATTAAAAAATTACATTTATGAATATAAATTTTGGCCAGAAATAGCAATAAATTAATAATAAATTTAAAGTGAGACGGGTCTAGATTCAAAGAGTAACCAAAAAATTAAAAAATTACATTTATGAATATAAATTTTGGCCAGAAATAGCAATAAATTGATAATAAATTTAAAGTGAGACGGGTCTAGATTCAAAGAGTAACCAAAAAATTAAAAAATTACATTTATGAATATAAATTTTGGCCAGAAATAGCAATAAATTAATAATAAATTTAAAGTGAGACGGGTCTAGATTCAAAGAGTAACCAAAAAATTAAAAAATTACATTTATGAATATAAATTTTGGCCAGAAATAGCAATAAATTAATAATAAATTTAAAGTGAGACGGGTCTAGATTCAAAGAGTAACCAAAAAATTAAAAAATTACATTTATGAATATAAATTTTGGCCAGAAATAGCAATAAATTAATAATAAATTTAAAGTGAGACGGGTCTAGATTCAAAGAGTAACCAAAAAATTAAAAAATTACATTTATGAATATAAATTTTGGCCAGAAATAGCAATAAATTAATAATAAATTTAAAGTGAGACGGGTCTAGATTCAAAGAGTAACCAAAAAAAAAAAAAATTACATTTATGAATATAAATTTTGGCCAGAAATAGCAATAAATTAATAATAAATTTAAAGTGAGACGGGTCTAGATTCAAAGAGTAACCAAAAAAATTAAAAAATTACATTTATGAATTAAATTTGGCCAGAAATAGCAATAAATTAATAATAAATTTAAAGTGAGACGGGTCTAGATTCAAAGATAACCAAAAATAAAAAAATTTACATTTATGAATGTAAATTTTGGCCAGAAATAGCAATAAATTAATAATAAATTTAAAGTGAGATGGGTCTAGATTCAAAGAGTAACCAAAAAATTAAAAAATTACATTTATGAATGTAAAATTTTGCAGAAATATTAATAAATTAATAATAAATTTAAAGTGAGATGGGTCTAGATTCAAAGAGTAACCAAAAAATAATAAAATAAAATTACATTTATGAATATAAAATTTTGGCCAGAAATAGCTTAATAAATTAATAATAAATTTAAAGTGAGACGGGTCTAGATTCAAAGAGTAACCAAAAATAATAAAAAAATTACATTTATGAATATAAAATTTGGCATGAAATAAATAAATTAATAATAAATTTAAAGTGAGAGGGTCTAGATTCAAAGAGTAACCAAAAATAATAATAATAATTTACATTTATGAATGTAAAATTTGGCCAGAAATATTCAATAAATTAATAATAAATTTAAAGTGAGACGGGTCTAGATTCAAAGAGTAACCAAAAAATTATATATATATATTTTCGGTGGGTTATACAGAAGATTGGATATTAATATTTTTTTTCACAAAATTGGTAAAAGTCAACCCAGAACACTTCACAATAAACACAGTCCCAAAATAAATAAATTGGGGGAAATACTATTATTAAATGTAGCAAGTTTGTAATTTACCGGATAGCAATTATGGATTATTTTAATAGAGACTTTAATAACTTTATTAGATAAGAATTATTTTTGTCGAAGAAGCTGAAAATCTTCCCACTCTGTATCAATAAATATGTTATTCCAGAAACTCACACAAGCAGGTAAAGAAATCTGAGATTTATTAATAATTAAATGAATGTGTTTGTTGGTTAAGTAACTTGTTTGTGGCTTGGATTCTTCTGTAAACACGTGTTGAGGTCACATGACAGCTGTTTGGATCATGTGATCATTTGTTGTTCACTCATGACTCGTGTGATCAAATGAATCGTGACTCTGTGATCATGTGAATCATTTGCGTTCAGTGTTCAGTGACTCATTGTGGCTCATTTGATTCAGTGGTGTCAGGAGTCATGACTCATGTGAATCATTTGTGTTCAGTGACTCATTGTGGCTCATTTGATTCAGTGGTGTTATTAGTCATGACTCATGTGAATCATTTTTGTTCAGTGACTCATTTGATTCAGTGGTGTTATTAGTCATGACTCATGTGAATCATTTTTGTTCAGTGACTCATTTGATTCAGTGGTGTCAGGAGTCATGACTCATGTGAATCATTTGTGTTCAATGACTCATTTGATTCAGTGGTGTTATTAGTCATGACTCATGTGAATCATTTTTGTTCAGTGTTCAGTCATGTTCAGTGACTCGTTGTGGCTCATTTGATTCAGTGGTGTCAGGAGTCATGACTCATGTGAATCATTTGTGTTCAGTCATGTTCAGTGACTCGTTGTGGCTCATTTGATTCAGTGGTGTCAGGAGTCATGACTCATGTGAATCATTTTGTTCAGTCATGTTCAGTGACTCGTTGTGGCTCATTTGATTCAGTGGTGTCAGGAGTCATGACTCATGTGAATCATTTGTGTTCAATGACTCATTTGATTCAGTGGTGTTATTAGTCATGACTCATGTGAATCATTTTTGTTCAGTCATGTTCAGTGACTCGTTGTGGCTCATTTGATTCAGTGGTGTCAGGAGTCATGACTCATGTGAATCATTTGTGTTCAGTGACTCATTTGATTCAGTGGTGTCAGGAGTCATGACTCATGTGAATCATTTGTGTTCACAGTGATCATACGAGTCGTTGACAGTGAATCATTACAGTGGTCAGTGGCTGGTTTGGGTCAGTAGCGATGATGATGAATCTGCTCGCGGTGTGTGTCGCGCTCGTCGCCGCTCTCGGTGGCTCTCTGTCGGTTCCTCCGCATGAGGAGGTGGCTCGGATGGCCCGGTTCGTGGTCAATAAGTGCGACTGGGCTTCGATGGCGACGATCTCCACTCACGATCCGGTCCGAGGACAGCCGTTCTCCAACGCCTTCTCCATCAGCGACGGGCCCGCGGGGAACGGAACCGGAACCCCGTACCTGTACCTCACACACCTGGAGATCTCGGTGCAGGACCTGCAGGTGCGGATCAATACTGATCAATAATACACAGATCATCCATAACATCTACCATGCTTTTACTGTAGCTACACTACACTAATGTGAACACTGGATAAACTCAGGTTCAGAATTCTTGTTTGATTTTGTTATCATATTAAATATTTTCTCTGGATTGCTCTTTTTATCACTCCATAAATCAGAAAATACTGTCAACAGACAGAATACACATTTTCACCATGTTTTAGGAGTAAAATATTATAGAAATCAGTGTGAATGAAATATGAACAAACCTTCAGAATATAGAGTTTGTATTACATTTTGAAATTTTTGTCCTAATTTTTGTCCATAATTTGTCTTTTTTTCAGACTACAGGAAATATATATAATGTATATATTTATGTGTATCTTAAAATATATATATGTATATAATTTAAATGTGTATTTTGGATGTTTTCTTTCCACTATGTCTGAAATAAGACATGATATGGAAGCAAAATAGACAAAATGTCAAATGTAAAAATAGATAAAATACCAATAGATAAAGTGTAATAAAATATTAATAGTAAAAAAAAAAAAAATTCATGAAATGTATATATATATGATAAAATATATAAGATAAAATGCACAAAAAAAACATAAACTACCATTAAATAATATTAAATGTTACATACATACATATATTTTTTATTGTATTTTGTTTTTATGACTATGTAACACTGATGTGGTTTTATGTAAGTGTGTGACATAAGAGTGATTCAGCACACAACTGTCAGGACGTGACACAGCGATTTCACTTTATCAACATCCAGCAGAACGGAGCGGCTGAAGTTAAAAACATGATCTAATCTGTGTGTGTGTGTGTGACAGGTGAATCCCCAGGCGTCTCTGTCCGTGTCTCTGGCTCAGACCAGCTACTGTAAGAATCACGGATTCGATCCTCAGAGTCCGCTGTGCGCACACATCATCCTGTCGGGCTCCATGGTGGAGGTACAGCACTCTTCTCCTCGTGCGGTGTGAATCAGTGACGGTGTGAATCAGTGAATCGGTGTGAATCAGTGAATCGGTGTGAATCAGTGATAGCGTGACAGTGAATCGGTGTGAATCAGTGATAGTGTGACAGTGAATCGGTGTGAATCAGTGACAGTGAATCGGTGTGAATCAGTGACGGTGTGACAGTGAATCAGTGATGGTGAATCGGAGTGAATCAGTGAATCGGTGTGAATCAGTGATGGTAAATCGGTGTGAATCAGTGATGGTGTGACAGTGAATCGGAGTGAATCAGTGATAGTGTGACAGTGAATCGGCGTGAATCAGTGATAGTGTGACAGTGAATCGGTGTGAATCAGTGATGGTAAATCGGTGTGAATCAGTGATAGTGTGACAGTGAATCGGTGTGAATCAGTGATAGTGTGACAGTGAATCGGTGTGAATCAGTGATAGTGTGACAGTGAATCGGCGTGAATCAGTGACAGTGAATCGGTGTGAATCAGTGATGGTGTGACAGTGAATCGGTGTGAATCAATGACAGTGAATCGGTGTGAATCAGTGACGGTGTGACAGTGAATCGGTGTGAATCAGTGATGGTGTGACAGTGAATCGGTGTGAATCAGTGACGGTGTGACAGTGAATCGGTGTGAATCAGTGACGGTGTGACAGTGAATCGGTGTGAATCAGTGATGGTGTGACAGTGAATCGGAGTGAATCAGTGATAGTGTGACAGTGAATCGGCGTGAATCAGTGATAGTGTGACAGTGAATCGGTGTGAATCAGTGATGGTAAATCGGTGTGAATCAGTGATAGTGTGACAGTGAATCGGTGTGAATCAGTGATAGTGTGACAGTGAATCGGTGTGAATCAGTGATAGTGTGACAGTGAATCGGCGTGAATCAGTGACAGTGAATCGGTGTGAATCAGTGATAGTGTGACAGTGAATCGGTGTGAATCAGTGATGGTGTGACAGTGAATCGGTGTGAATCAATGACAGTGAATCGGTGTGAATCAGTGATGGTGTGACAGTGAATCGGTGTGAATCAGTGACGGTGTGACAGTGAATCGGTGTGAATCAGTGACGGTGTGACAGTGAATCGGTGTGAATCAGTGACGGTGTGACAATGAATCGGTGTGAATCAGTGACGGTGTGACAGTGAATAGGTGTGAATCAGTGACGGTGTGACAGTGAATCGGTGTGAATCAGTGATGGTGTGACAGTGAATTGGTGTGAATCAGTGACTGTGAATCGGTGTGAATCAGTGATGGTGTGACAATGAATCTGTGTGAATCAGTGATGGTGTGACAGTGAATTGGTGTGAATCAGTGACAGTGTGACTGTGAATCGGTGTGAATCAGTGACGGTGTGACAATGAATCAGTGTGAATCAGTGATGGTGAATCGGTGTGAATCAGTGATGGTGTGAATCAGTGTGAATCAGTGATGGTGTGACAGTGAATCGGAGTGAATCAGTGATGGTGAATCGGTGTGAATCAGTGATGGTGTGAATCAGTGATGGTGTGACAGTGAATCAGTGTGAATCAGTGATGGTGTGAATCGGTGTGAATCAGTGATGGTGAATCGGTGTGAATCAGTGATGGTGTGAATCAGTGATGGTGTGACAGTGAATCAGTGTGAATCAGTGATGGTGAATCGGTTTGAATCAGTGATGGTGTGAATCGGTGACAGTGAATCGGTGTGAATCAGTGATAGTGTGACAGTGAATCGGTGTGAATCAGTGATGGTGTGACAGTGAATCGGTGTGAATCAATGACAGTGAATCGGTGTGAATCAGTGATGGTGTGACAGTGAATCGGTGTGAATCAGTGACGGTGTGACAGTGAATCGGTGTGAATCAGTGACGGTGTGACAGTGAATCGGTGTGAATCAGTGACGGTGTGACAATGAATCAGTGACGGTGTGACAGTGAATCGGTGTGAATCAGTGACGGTGTGACAGTGAATCGGTGTGAATCAGTGATGATGTGACAGTGAATCGGTGTGAATCAGTGACAGTGTGAATCGGTGTGAATCAGTGACAGTGAATCGGTGTGAATCAGTGACGGTGTGACAATGAATCGGTGTGAATCAGTGATGGTGTGACTGTGAATCGGTGTGAATCAGTGATGGTGAATCGGTGTGAATCAGTGATGGTGTGACAGTGAATCGGAGTGAATCAGTGATGGTGTGAATCGGTGATGGTGAATCGGTGTGAATCAGTGATGGTGTGACAGTGAATCGGTGTGAATCAGTGATGGTGTGACAGTGAATCAGTGTGAATCAGTGATGGTGAATCGGTTTGAATCAGTGATGGTGTGAATCGGTGACGGTGAATCGGTGTGAATCAGTGACGGTATGACGGTCTGTTTCAGGTGAACGGCAGCGAGGCGTCGGTGGCTAAAGCCGCTCTGTTCAGCAGACACCCAGAGATGATCGACTGGCCCACCGACCACAGCTGGTTCTTCGCTAAGATGAACATCACACAGGTCTGGGTGCTCGATTACTTCGGCGGAGTGAAAACCGTCACGCCGGAGGAGTATTACCGAGCCACTCCGTACCGGAAACACAGCGGTGAGTCCAGCAGACGTGATCGAGCTTCACTTATATGACTCAGTTCCATTCAGTCAGTGTGAATCAGCACTAAACTCACTTTATATATTTGCTCTGAAATCATTTAACTCCTATGCTGCACTGAAAATCCTTTAGCTCATTTGGTGTTTCTTTTAGAGAGTAGCTTATAAATCTCTCATATTATCACCAAATATTGGATTCATTTTTTATCAGTTTGTTTTCTTTCAATCAGCACAGCTTTTGTGTTTGTTTTTGGAGCTGATTTATTGTAGGCTGCATTGATTTGAGCATGCATCTCAGTTTTTGAGCAAAAAATAATCATTTTGGTAATATTCAGGTTTTTTAATGAAAAATCATTATTTGTGGATAATTTTGGTAATATTAATTTTTTTAATGAAAATTCATTATTTGTGGATAATTTTGGTAATATTCAGGTTTTTTATTAAAAAGCATTATTTGTGGTTAATTTTGGTAATATTCAGGGTTTTTTCAATTAAAAAGCATTATTTGTGGGTAATTTTGGTAATATTCAGGGTTTTTTTCAATTAAAAAGCATTATTTGTGGATAATTTTGGTAATATTCAGGGTTTTTTTTCAATTAAAAAGCATTATTTGAGGATAATTTTGGTAATATTCAGGGTTTTTTCAATTAAAAAGCATTATTTGTGGGTAATTTTGGTAATATTCAGGGTTTTTTTCAATTAAAAAGCATTATTTGTGGATAATTTTGGTAATATTCAGGGGGTTTTTTTCAATTAAAAAGCATTATTTGAGGACAATTTTGGTAATATTCAGGGTTTTTTAAATTAAAAAGCATTATTTGAGGATAATTTTGGTAATATTCAGGGTTTTTTTCAATTAAAAAGCATTATTTGAGGATAATTTTGGTAATATTCAGGGTTTTTTAAATTAAAAACTATTATTTGTGGGTAATTTTTGTAATATTCAGGTTTTTTTTTAATTAAAAATCATTATTTGTGGATAATTTTGGTAATATTCAGGGGTTTTTTTTTCAATTAAAAAGCATAATTTCTGGATAATTTTGGTAATATTCAGGTTTTTTCAATTAAAAACTATTATTTGTGGGTAATTTTTGTAATATTCAGTTTTTTTCAATTAAAAAACATTATTTGTGGGTAATTTTGGTAATATTCAGGGTTTTTTTCAATTAAAAACTATTATTTGTGGGTAATTTTGGTAATATTCAGGTTTTTTATTAAAAAGCATTATTTGTGGATAATTTTGGTAATATTCAGGGTTTTGAATAAAAGCATTATTTGTGGATAATTTTGGTAATATTCAGTTTTTTTATTAAAAAGCATTATTTGTGGATAATTTTGGTAATATTCAGGTTTTTTATTAAAAAGCATTATTTGAGGACAATTTTGGTAATATTCAGGGTTTTTTAAATTAAAAAGCATTATTTGAGGATAATTTTGGTAATATTCAGGGTTTTTTTCAATTAAAAAGCATTATTTGAGGATAATTTTGGTAATATTCAGGGTTTTTTAAATTAAAAACTATTATTTGTGGGTAATTTTTGTAATATTCAGGTTTTTTTTTAATTAAAAATCATTATTTGTGGATAATTTTGGTAATATTCAGGGGGTTTTTTTTCAATTAAAAAGCATAATTTCTGGATAATTTTGGTAATATTCAGGTTTTTTCAATTAAAAACTATTATTTGTGGGTAATTTTTGTAATATTCAGTTTTTTTCAATTAAAAAACATTATTTGTGGGTAATTTTGGTAATATTCAGGGTTTTTTTCAATTAAAAACTATTATTTGTGGGTAATTTTGGTAATATTCAGGTTTTTTATTAAAAAGCATTATTTGTGGATAATTTTGGTAATATTCAGGTTTTTTTTGTTAAAAAGCATTATTTGTGGATAATTTTGGTAATATTCAGGGTTTTGAATAAAAGCATTATTTGTGGATAATTTTGGTAATATTCAGTTTTTTTATTAAAAAGCATTATTTGTGGGTAATTTTGGTAATATTCAGGGTTTTTTTCAATTAAAAACTATTATTTGTGGATAATTTTGGTAATATTCAGGTTTTTTATTAAAAAGCATTATTTGTGGATAATTTTGGTAATATTCAGGTTTTTTATTAAAAAGCATTATTTGTGGATAATTTTGGTAATATTCAGGTTTTTTTCAATTAAAAAGCATTATTTGTGGATAATTTTGGTAATATTCAGGTTTTTTATTAAAAAGCATTATTTGTGGATAATTTTGGTAATATTCAGGGTTTTGAATAAAAGCATTATTTGTGGATAATTTTGGTAATATTCAGGTTTTTTTTGTTAAAAAGCATTATTTGTGGATAATTTTGGTAATATTCAGGGTTTTGAATAAAAGCATTATTTGTGGATAATTTTGGTAATATTCAGGTTTTTTATTAAAAAGCATTATTTGTGGATAATTTTGGTAATATTCAGGTTTTTTATTAAAAAGCATTATTTGTGGATAATTTTGGTAATATTCAGTTTTTTTTCAATTAAAAAGCATTATTTGTGGGTAATTTTGGTAATATTCAGGTTTTTTATTAAAAAGCATTATTTGTGGATAATTTTGGTAATATTCAGGTTTTTTATTAAAAAGCATTATTTGTGGATAATTTTGGTAATATTCAGGTTTTTTATTAAAAAGCATTATTTGTGGATAATTTTGGTAATATTCAGGGTTTTTATTAAAAAGCATTATTTGTGGATAATTTTGGTAATATTCAGGTTTTTTTTGTTAAAAAGCATTATTTGTGGATAATTTTGGTAATATTCAGGGTTTTGAATAAAAGCATTATTTGTGTATAATAAAAACTGAGGTGCATAAGCTGAGGTTAATGATGATCAGTCAGTTCCAAAAAGATTGAAAGAATGCAATATTTGGTAATAATTTAGCATAAAAAGAGATTTCTAAGCAATTTTTTGTAGGCTGGTCATTTTTGAGCAGGAACACCACAAGTGTATCAAGGCTGGGAAAAATACATAAATGATCAAAAAAATTGGTTAGTTGTTATATAGTCAGTAGGTTTTAGTCCAATGTGATAACATTAACTAGCAGTAAAATGACCTGAACAAACATGATCAGATGAAGCTTCATTTCAAGTAAAATACACTTTTTTTTTGCTAAATCATTTGGGCAGACTGGACGGATTTCTGAGTGAACGATTCACTGAATCAGAGTTTTGAATCGATTCACTGAATCAGTTCAGAAACACATGCAGTTATCGTCTCCTCACAAGCAATATAGTACTGAATATACTGTTTATATGAGCGTTGAGCGCAGCTGTTATCAGTCAGAAGCAGACGCTGTGGTGAATGTCACGTGACTCAGTGTGTGTGTGTGTGTGTGTGTGTGTGTGTGTGTTTCTACAGGAAGTGACACGCTGTAATCCTGGTGAACCGGATCAGAATCACTGATGGAGTGTTTCAGAAGAGACTCGGATTGATGAATGTTTCTCAGGTTGATGCTGTTTGAATCGTGTGTGTGTGTGTGTGTGTGTGTGTGACGTATTAATCACATATTGTTAATTTCTCCAGCATCATGTGTAAATCTAGTTACTACAGTTTCTGTAAGCATTTTGTAAAATGCTTCCGAATGATTTTTGCAGTTTGCACAAGCACAAAATCAGATTGAAATCTTACGAAAGATTCGCGTGTGTCGCTCATAAATGTTCAATTTGGTGCCCTTACCCCTAATCTTTGACCTCTGACCCCTGTAGCAGAAGTTTTTGCTTGTATTTTATAGTCGATCTGTGTTTTTACGCACATCTGACGTCTCCCAGTCCTATAAAATCACACAGACGCCAGTCAAACGATATTTACTCTGTGATTATTTTTCTAATGCTGATGTGTATTTTTAATAAGGATTGTTTTGTCATGATGCAGTGAAATAAAGAGCTGATCTTTGATTGGATTGTTTTTGTCTCTCGTTCTGTTAATCGCTCATACACTATATTGACAAAAGTATTGGCACCCCTTCTAATGAACTACTTTAGTAATTTCTATGAGTACAAATCTTAATGTTAAAGCATATAATGATATTCTAGGAAATTGTGTGCTTCTAATATTATAGCAACAGTTTGGACTCTTTTCTATTCTAACATGACAATGTCTCTGTGTATAAGACAAGGTTCAAAAACTCATCACCAAACACCAATGACTTGTACATATGGGTTCAGTCATTTTAGACTCTTACAAAACTGTTGAACAGAGATGAAATACAATTTTTAAATACATGAATTATGTTTTCATCGTTGTTGCCACAGATTTGGAAGTGCATCTGTTCTAAAGAAGGGGTGCCAATACTTTTGTCTCTATAGTGTATGTACAAGTCATTGGTGTTTGGTGATGAGTTTTTGGCTCAAGGTCTACATTTACAGTCACACCAGAGGTGTTAAACTGGGATTAGGACTTGGTTTTATGCAGACCAGTCAAGTTCTTCCACACTGACTCAATCAATCATTTTCTTTTTGAACCTTGTCTTATACACAGAGACATTGTCATGTTAGAATAGAAAAGAGTCCAAACTGTTGCTATAATATTAGAAGCACACAATTTCCTAGAATATCATTATATGCTTTAACATTAAGATTTGTACTCATAGAAATTACTAAAGTAGTCAAACCTGTTCATTAGAAGGGGTGCCAATACTTTTGGCAATATAGTGTGTGTTTCTCTGAGAATGAGTAGGCCCCGCGTGTGTGTGTGTGTGTCTGTGTGTGTGTGTGAGTGTGTGTGTGTGTGTGTTGTCAGTGTGTCAGTAGGTGGGTTGTGTCTGTATGTACAGGTGGAGCTCGAGGAGCCACTTCCTGTCAGAAAACAGATCTCGAGCTTGGCGTGTCACACACACACACACTCGTGCGTCTCGAACCTGCGGCCCATCAGACGACAGACACACACAGACAGACGGAGGGATAATGATGGCGTGGAGAGGAGCGTCGGCCGTGGTCATCCTGCTGTCCATCACACCTGCTTCAGGTACGAGTGTGTGTGTGTGTGTGTGTGTGTGTGTTGAGACGCGTCCGCTGCAGGAGTCGAAGGAAGCCTGCCATCTTTGTTCGAGGGTTGTTGTTTCCTCCAGTCTAAAGATTGAGTATCAGCTCAAGAGAATCCTCTCAGAAGCTCTTCTCAGACGAGTCCGGCGTTTGACCTTTGGCCTCCTGAGGTCACAGGCCGTCCACTGCTGACCTGAGCTGGGGTCCGGGGGTCGTGTCTCTATCGTCCGCCGTATGCCTTCCTTTCGCTCCATAATCGAATATGTCGAGCGATTCAGATTTAATTATTACTCAGAATTATTTTTTTAAATCTAATAAACAAAAAAAAAAAAAATTAATAAAAAATAAAAAGTTATAAAGAACAAATTACAGTCAGCATCAGTATGAAAATGACCAACTGTCACGTTTTGTTTTTAATAATAATAATAATAATAGTTAAACTGATTTATTTCACTATTTTAGTCTTATATAGTGTTATTGTTTGACTCGTGTTATTCGCTTTATTGTCTTGTTGCATTAAAAAAAAAAAAATTTATTCCCCACATTTTGTCAATTTAATAATATATCAAATGTTTTAAAATACATATTTTTGTACATTTTGCATTCAATTAATTTTAATTCTTAATGTTTACAGAACATTTCTCCAGGAAACGTTTAATCTAGAACACGAGTGAAAATATCTCCACAATTATTATTATTATTATTTTTATTTGATTGTATATATTTTAATAATCACTAGTAATATTACTTTGATTGAATCTAAATCTGCTTTGAAACATGGATTGTGAAAAGCGGTGTACAAATAAAAATGATTTGATAAAGACATAAACTCTGCGACGATGTCAAAGAACTTTAAAGTTTCATCATAAACAGATTTTGCTGATTTGAGTGTTTATGGTTTATTAGAAACATCAGAACAAGCGTATGCTTCTCTGAATGATGAATAGACTCTAATAACCTGCTTCTGTTTCATAAAGCAGCTTCAGCAGACAGCAGACGAACAAAAGCTGGTTTTCTGGGGTTTGTGTGTCTCTCGGCTCGAGCAGAAGACTGTTTGAAACGCTGAGATCAGATCAGATCAGTTTCCACTGAAACACTCCAGTCCTCATATTATTGAGTGATGAACCTCCTGAGCCATTCATGATTTTCCACACACACACACACACACACACACACACACACACGCTCACACACACCACACACACACACTCACACACACACACACCACACACTCACACACACACACACACACACACACTCACACACACACTCTCCACACACACACACACACACACACACACACACACACACACACCACACACACACACACACACTCACACACACACACACTCACACACACACACACACACACACACACTCACACACACACACACACACACAACACACACACACACCACACACACACACACACACAATTTCTCACACACACACACACACACACAACACCACACACATCACACACACACACACACACACACCTCTCCACACACACACACACACACACACACACACACACACTACACACACACACTACAGTCATCTGATTTTAAAACACAAGAACAGTTTTAATTTTTATTTTTAATTGGGATCATTTTAATCAAAATAAAATATATACAACAGTCACTTTGTGTAAATATACATAAAATATATATATATATATATAGTGTTCCTGTGGCTCAGTGGTAGAGGTTGTGTTAGCAGCACACAAGGTCATGGGTTCAGTTCCCAGGGAACACACACTGATAAAACATGTATAGCCTGAATGCACTGAGAGTCGCTTTGGATAAAAGCGTCTGCTAAATGCATAAATGTAAATATAAATATATAAATGAAGAGTTCATTTGCAAAAGCAGATAACTCCGTTTTTAACAATTTTCATAAATCATGTTTTTTCGTTGCGCATTCCAATTAATCAAACCGCAGTCGGGTTAATTTGATTAGGTTAAAAAATACAGCTAACTAACACAATAAAAACATAATAACATAATAAAAAAACATGATTTTTGAACATTTTACATAACGGAGTCATCTGTTTTGCAAATAAACTCTTCATATATTTCTATACATATACATGTATATACATACAGTATATATATTAGCAAATATATATATATACACACACACACTTTAAAATTACACCGCGCACACACACACACACACATATATATATATATATACACACACACGCATACACAGTATATACAGATATATATATAGTATGGTTGAATTTAAAATGACTCCCCAATACTAAAAATAATAATCTAAAACATGCATCTACTGTTTAAACACATCAGATCGACTGTAGTGTGTGTGTGTGTGTGTGTGTGTGTGGCGTGTGGTTGGTTAGTGAGTGAGTGTGTTGTGGGTGGTTTGTATGTGTGTGTGTGTGTGTGTGTGTTGTGTAGTGATGATGTGTGTGTGGTTGGTATGATGTGTGTGTGTGTGTTGTGTGTGTGTGTGTGAGTGTGAGTGTGTGTGTGAGAGTGTGAGTTGTGATGGTGTGTGTGTGTGTGTGTGTGTGTGTGTGGAGCGAGTGTCTGTGTGTGTGTGTGTGTGTGTGAGAGAGTGTGTGTGTGTGTGAGCGTGTGTGTATGTGTGTGTGTGTGTGTGAGTGTGTGTGTGAGGTGTGTGTAGGTGTGTGTGTTGAGCGATGTGTGTGTGTGTGTGTGTGAGGAGTGTGTGTGTGTGTGTGTGTGTGTGTGTGTTGTAGCGAGTGTGTGTTTCATCTTTCATCTGTGTGTTTGTGTAAAATCATGAATGGCTCAGGAAGTTCATATATATATATTATTGCCATAACATCTGATTTAGATATTACAGCTCATCAGATCTCTTAAATGGAAATGTCTGCTCATCTGTTTTGTCTCGCGAGCGTCTCGGAGGATCTTGATTCTGCTTTATTGAGAGACGTGTGTGTTTGTGCTGAAGGCTGTTTCTGATGATGTTGTGGAAAGTGTTCGTTCAGTGGGCGAAAGCAGCTTGGTTTACAGTCAGAGTCGCTCTCTAATACATCAGAGAATCAGATGATGAGACACGGTGGAAAATACAGGCTGAAAAACATCATTTCAAGGAACTCAATCACATGAACTGAGCTGCTGTATGTCATATATAAATATGTCACACCTGACAGATGCTGATTACTGTATAACCAGCGCTCCATATTCATATAAACATATCACAGCAAGCGTTTATTCACATTATACAGACCACGACTCTTCAAACACGTCTGAAAGATTCGGCAATAATGTGAAATATTATTATAATGTAAAATAGCATGTGAATATGTGTTAAACTGTAATTTATTTATGTATTTTCAGCATCATTACTGCAGTTTTCAGTGTCACATGATCTTCAGAAATCATAATAATATGCAAACAATGCTAATTATTAAATAATATAAATAATATTAATATGTATAATTTCAGAATGTAATAAAATGATAAAAATATTATTTTTTAATTATTATTAATTATTAAAAGCAATATAATATAATTAATAAAAAAATCTGATTTTGAAAAACTAAAAAGTCATAGTTTTCTTTAGAAACTTGATTCAAAAAATAAAAACATGATGTTTAGAAATCATAATATTATGCTGATTTGCTGCTCATAAACATTTATGATTATGATCAATGTTGAACGCAGTTTTATTTTTATTGAAACTGATGCATTTTATATATATTTTTGGATTCACAGATGAATAAAAAGTTCAAAAAAATAGCATTTATTTGAAATATAATTTTTTTGTTACAGTATAAACATCTTTACTGTTAATTTTGATCAATTTAATGCGTTTTTCATTAAGTATTAATTTCTTTAAAAAATCTAACTGACCACAAAGCTTTAAACACGTGTGTATATGTATTTATTGTTATTAAGAAATCAATTTTCAAGACGTATCTATATAATAAAAATCACAAAACGTCTAGCGTTTGAGTCGCTGGTTTTGATTCTATTAATAAAAATGATCAAACTATATTTTTCTTTAAAGTTGATCTGAAACCTGTTTCTCATGCGCTCATATTTATATTACTTTTTAATCTTAACCTAACATTATATTTAGTCATTTCGCTTTTATCCAAAGCAATATTTAATGTGTATTTACATTTTAATGCAGCAAAAGTACAGATTTTGTTTGTTATGCGTCACATGTTATGAACAGAGTTACAGAAACTTGCTCATTTCAGATAAAAGTAAAATATAATAACACATATATAATATTTAGTTGAATCCCGTCAGTGCTTTACTGTATCATACTCACGTTTACAGTACTGTACTGAAGCTATAGTATGAATACTAAGCAGAAAATTGACTGTTAAACGTCCAAGATCATGATCAAAATCATACTCGAGTAAAATTAAAAAGAGCTAATTTAAATTACACTGAAGTATTATAATAAAGCAGAAGTGAGCTTAATGGAAACGAAGCAAACCGAATGAATTACGTAGGAGTTTTTAGACAGAAATACAGTAAAGAATATACAACAGCGCAGGTTTATAGAGTCATAACCCAGAAGAACAAGCTCTGAATCATCTCTCAAACACAAACTCATCAGAACTAATGAGAGAAATTACGGTAATTATCGACTGACGTCAGTTCAGAGCTGCTTTCTCTGGTTTATTTGGAGCATTTGGTTGTTTTTCTCTGTATATATATGTGATGCTGAACCACAAAAACAGTCATTTTTCCTGAAATTGAGATTTATAGATCATCTGAAAGCTGAATAAATAAGCTTTCCATTAATGTATGGTTCCATTTAAGAGATCTGATGGACTGTAATATCTAAATCAAATGTTATGGCAATAATATATATATATATATGAAGAGTTTAGCTGCAAAAACTGATGACTCCGTTATGTAAAATGTTCAAAAATCATGTTTTTTATTATGTTATTGTGTTTTTATTGTGTTAGTTAGCTGTATTTTTTAACCTAATCAAAATGACCCAATTGAGATTAATTGGAATGCGCATGATTATTGAATATTGTTAAATATATATATATATATATATGTACGTATATGTGACCCTGGAGCACAAAACCAGTCATAAGGGTCAATTTTGTGAAATTGAGATTTATGCATCATCTGAAAGCTGAATACATAATCTTTCCATTGATGTATGGTTTGTTATGATAGAACAATATTTGAAAATCTGGAATCTGAGGGTGCAAAAAAATCTAAATATTGAGAAAATCATCTTTAAAGTTGTTCTTAGCAATGCATATTACTAATCAAAAATTAAGTTTTGATATATTTACGGTAAGAAATTTACTAAATATCTTCATGGAACATGATCTTAATATCTAATGATTTTTGGCATAAAAGAAAAATTATAATTTTGAGCCATACAATGTATTGTTGTCTATTGCTACAAATATACCTGTGTTACTTATGACTGCAGGCTCATATATGGATAAATAATTATATTAATCAGCATATCATGCAGTTTGTTCATTTGATGAAATATGAATTGACTGACAGCCCTGATTGTAAATTAATGTGTAATTCTAATAGCCTGGAAATAACATATGCTATGAATTTATTATACTCACTGAAACAATAAACACAGTTTTCAAGATTTATTACATTTAATAATAATAATAATAATAATAATTCATTTTATTTGTGGGCGCCTTTCAAGACACTCAAGGACACCTTACAATAATAAAATACATAATTAAACAGAGGGAAAAAACAACAACACAATAAACAATACTACAAAAAATCAATACCCAATTAACCATAACTAAAATCACTCAGGATAGGCTAATCTAAAAAAATGAGTTTTAAGACGTGATTTAAAAATTGAAAGACTAAGACTATTACGTATATCTTGAGGTAAAGTATTCCAAATCGTCGGAGCAATACAACTAAAGGCTCTACTTCCCATGGTAGCCAAACGTACAGATGGTACAACAAGAGTCACAGAAGCAGAAGACCTGAGGGATCGGGTAGGTACATACACATGAAGAAGTTCACTCAGATATGAAGGTGCTAAATTATGAAGAGCCTTATAAGTAAAAAGTAAAATCTTAAATTGAATACGATATCTGATTGGAAGCCAATGAAGGTGCCCTAAAACTGGAGTAATATGCTCATTCAACGGTGTTCGTGTAATGATCCGAGCTGCTGAATTTTGAACCATCTGAAGTTTATGAATAAGTTTCTGTGAAACACCACTGAGCAGAGAATTACAGTAGTCAATTCGAGAGGTAACTAATGCATGCACAAGGTCAGCAGTACCATTAACAGAAAGAGATGGTCGAAGACGATTAATATTTCGCAGATAGTAATATGCGGACCGTGTAATATTATTTACATGTGCCTCGAAAGACAGAGTACTGTCAAGGATGACACCCAGACTCTTGACCTGAGAAGAAGGAGAGATAACAGAGTTGTCGATAGTAAGTGTAAAACTTCCACAATTACACAGCTTTGATTTAGTACCTACTAATAAAATTTCAGTCTTCGCACTATTAACTTTGAGAAAATTGCATGTAAACCATGATTTAATTTCAGAAAGACAAAGCAAAAGAGAGGAAGACGGCAATACTGAACTAGGCTTCGAAGATATATAGAGCTGGGTGTCATCTGCGTAGCAGTGAAAATTTATATTAAATTTACGGAAAATCTGTCCTAGAGGCAATAAATACACAATAAACAGAAGAGGGCCCAAGACTGAGCCTTGAGGCACACCACTGGTTATCTGAGATATCCATACAAATACATATTTAATACAAAATATGATAATGTGATGCTTTTAATAGTCAATTCTCACGGAAGAGAACAATACTGTTAAATGTCAATACTGATAGATTTGTGATTTTTCTGGAAGTGAAAAATAACTAGTTATTGTATAATTTACAGTGAAAAACCTTAAATTATTAAAAAAAAAAAAATTTTTTTTTTTTTGTTAAAATAACTCTTTCTTAGTTGTTTCTCATCATTTGTATACATCAGGGTTTTATCTTATATCTAATGTTGTTAAATTAATATTTATGGTGTTTAGTGTTTGTGAACGAGCTCCGTCTGTATATCAGTATTCATGTTTTTGAGTAAATATATAGTATTTAATATATATATATATAGTATTAATATTTTCCTCAGCTTCTGCAAGAGCTGTCAGTGTATTATAAAGCTACAAAACAGATATTAATACTTTAATAGCATGGTATATTAACATTGTATAAGTTAATGAAATACATTTTTACTGTAAATTTTAGCTAAAACTTTAAATTTTTGTACAGTAAAGCTCTAGCACCCACAGCTCTGTTTTTTACTGTAAATTTGAGCTAAATCTGTAAAGCTTTACATTTTTGTACAGTAAAGCTCTAGCACCCACAGCTCTGTTTTTTACTGTAAATTTCTCAGATATAGTTTTCTATATTAAATAAGGGATTATATTGTGAGGAGCGATGTTATAACAGAAGCATCTCTTAACCTCAGAACACAAACGCTCGACTTCAAAGGTTTATATGTGCTATTTTTACAGATCTATTTCCTCGTGGATTCTATGAATTGTATTTTTAGCGTATTACTGTAACTGCTGCTTACAGTTACTCTCTTTATCAGCTCAATAACCCCAAAAACCTATTAGATCATAATCATCACGCCTCAAAAAACTGCAGAAGCTAAACAAGCACGTCAAAATAAAATTGCACACTGCAAAAAAAATATGTTCTTAGTATTTATGTCTTGTTTTCTAGTATAAAGATCTAAACATTCTTGAATCGGGATGCAAGTAAAACGACTTAAGATATTTTGTCTTGTTTTCTGAAAATATTATCTAAAATTTGCTTAAAGCAAGCAAAAATATCTGCTAATGGGGTGAGAAAAATAATCTTGTTTAGCCTTTGAATTATGATTATTTTTCTTTCCCCATTGGCAGATATTTTTACTTGCTTTAAGCAAAAACTAAATTTTTTTCCAGAAAACAAGACATTTTAATTGTCAAGTAAATGCATCTTAATTACAGAATTTGTAGATATTTATACAAGAAAACAAGACATAAATATTAAGAAAGAAAATATTTTTTTGCAGTGGGGAGTAAAATCAAAATTGTCAAAAACAAATAAAAAAAAGAGAAAAGTTTTTGCTCGAAACAAGCAAAATAATCTTGTTTTCTGTTTGAATTAACATTATTTTGTTTACTCCATTGGCAGATTATTTTGCTTGTTTCGAGCAAAAACTCACTTAATTTTGATTTGTTTTTGCTGGAAACAAGACAATAATTTTTACTTCTTGATTTTTTTTTTTTTTTTTTTTGCTGAAAACAAGACAATAATTTTTACTTCTTGATTATTTTTTTTTATATATTTTGGCTGAAAACAAGACAATAATTTTTACTTCTTGATTATTTTTTTATATATATTTTGGCTGAAAACAAGACAATAATTTTTACTTGATTTTTTTTTATATATATATTTTTGCTGAAAACTAAGTAAAAAATCTAAGTAAGAAAAACATTTTTTGCAGTGTTGACATGTAAAACAATTTAAAATATTTTGTCTTGTTTTCTGAAAATATTATCGAAATTTAGTTTATTTTTGCTTAGAACAAGCAAAAATATCTTCCAATGGGGAAAGAAAAATAATCATAATTCAAAGGTTAAATAACATTATTTTGCTCACCCCATTGGCAGATATTTTTACTTGTTTTACGCAAAAACTCCATAAAACAAGACATAATATCTTAAGTCATGTTACATGTCAAGTAAATGCATCTTAATTCCAGAATTTGTAGATATTTATACAAGAAAACAAGCATTTTTTTCAGTGCAGAATCTGAAGCATTGCACGACTCGTCCAGAATCAGAAGCACAGCTCAGTGTGGTGTCTCTGATCTCTTCTGATGATCAAATGACCCTCGTGAGGTCCGTGAGGTCCGTGAGGTCTGTGAGGTCTGTGAGGCGTCTCAGGAGCCCGTCTCCTGAAGCGTGAGCGTCTGCGGTGAGGAAGAACAAGCTCAGATCAGCCCACGTTCAGACTCATACAACCAATAACTTCAGATTATTAACATATCTTCTGACTCGACGCTTACACAACTACACGCTCATACAGAATCAAACACCCTTACTACTCACAGAAACACCTCAGATTACTAACATATCTTCTCTTCTGCGGTCAAACACGGTGTGTGTGACTATAAGACACTAAACACTTCTCAGGTACACAAGTGCAGCCGGTTATGAATCTATTAGATGTTTAGTCTATATTTCTATGCTTTTACACTGATGCATTTAACTAGTTTAGCAGCTTATTCATTTGAGTGGTTTAACAGACGCTGGTTTAACTAATTTAGCAGCTTATTAGTTTGAATGTTTTAATACACGCTGGTTTAACTAGTTTAGCAGCTTATTAGTTTGAGTGGGTTAACAGACGCTGGTTTAACTAGTTTAGCAGTTTATTAGTTTTAGTTTAACAGATGCTGGTTTAACTAGTTTAACAGCTTATTAGTTTGAGTGGTTTAACAGACGCTGGTTTGACTAGTTTAGCATCTTATTAGTTTGAGTGGGTTAACAGATGCTGGTTTAAATAGTTTAGCAGCTTATTAGTTTGAGTGCTTTAACAAACGCTGGTTTAACTAGTTTAACAGCTTATTAGTTTGAGTGGTTTAACAGACGCTGGTTTAACTAGTTTAGCAGCTTATTAGTTTGAGTGGGTTAACAGATGCTGGTTTAACTAGTTTAGCAGCTTATTAGTTTGAGTGGTTTAACAGACGCTGGTTTAACTAGTTTAACAGCTTATTAGTTTGAGTGCTTTAACAGACGCTGGTTTGACTAGTTTAACAGCTTATTAGTTTGAGTGGGTTAACAGATGCTGGTTTAACTAGTTTAACAGCTTATTAGTTTGAGTGGGTTAACAGACGCTGGTTTAAATAGTTTAACAGCTTATTAGTTTGAGTGGGTTAACAGACGCTGGTTTAAATAGTTTAGCAGCTTATTAGTTTGAGTGCTTTAACAGACGCTGGTTTGACTAGTTTAACAGCTTATTAGTTTGAGTGGGTTAACAGACGCTGGTTTAACTAGTTTAGCAGCTTATTAGTTTGAGTGGTTTAACAGACGCTGGTTTAACTAGTTTAACAGCTTATTAGTTTGAGTGGTTTAACAGACGCTGGTTTAACTAGTTTAGCAGCTTATTCGTTTGAGTGGGTTAACAGACGCTGGTTTAACTAGTTTAACAGCTTATTAGTTTGAGTGGGTTAACAGACGCTGGTTTAACTAGTTTAACAGCTTATTAGTTTGAGTGGGTTAACAGACGCTGGTTTAACTAGTTTAGCAGCTTATTAGTTTGAGTGGGTTAACAGACGCTGGTTTAACTAGTTTAACAGCTTATTAGTTTGAGTGGTTTAACAGACGCTGGTTTGACTAGTTTAACAGCTTATTAGTTTGAGTGGGTTAACAGACGCTGGTTTAACTAGTTTAGCAGCTTATTAGTTTGAGTGGGTTAACAGACGCTGGTTTAACTAGTTTAACAGCTTATTAGATTGAGTGCTTTAACAGACGCTGGTTTGACTAGTTTAACAGCTTATTAGTTTGAGTGGGTTAACAGACGCTGGTTTAACTAGTTTAGCAGCTTATTAGTTTGAGTGGTTTAACAGACGCTGGTTTAACTAGTTTAACAGCTTATTAGTTTGAGTGGTTTAACAGATGCTGGTTTAACTAGTTTAGCAGCTTATTCGTTTGAGTGGTTTAACAGATGCTGGTTTAACTAGTTTAACAGCTTATTAGTTTGAGTGGGTTAACAGACGCTGGTTTAACTAGTTTAACAGCTTATTAGTTTGAGTGGGTTAACAGACGCTGGTTTAACTAGTTTAGCAGCTTATTAGTTTGAGTGGGTTAACAGACGCTGGTTTAACTAGTTTAACAGCTTATTAGTTTGAGTGGGTTAACAGACGCTGGTTTAACTAGTTTAACAGCTTATTATTTTGAGTGGGTTAACAGACGCTGGTTTAACTAGTTTAGCAGCTTATTAGTTTGAGTGGGTTAACAGACGCTGGTTTAACTAGTTTAACAGCTAGTTAGATGTTTATTCTATATTTCTATGCTTTTACACTGTAAAAATACTTGTCTTTTTTTTTGTATAAATATCTAAACACTTGAATCAGGATGCTTGACGAGTAAAATATGACTTAATATATATTTATTTAGTTTATTTTGCACAAAGGTAAAATAGATACAATTAAAAAGAGGCAGAAAAGCCAAAAGGGCTTATTTAGAGCCTCCACCTAAACAAGGAAAAAACTAATAAACTCATAAATTATAATAAATTACAATAACAAATATATACACACAAATGACTACAAATTAATTGCAACATATGTTGAAAAAAACCCCAGAAATAATATAATCTATGATACATAAAATACATAAAAAACACAAGATAAATTAAATTAAATTATCCTTCTTTTATAACATAT
The DNA here is from genome assembly GCA_023376895.1 of Aspiorhynchus laticeps. Classification (NCBI taxonomy): domain Eukaryota; kingdom Metazoa; phylum Chordata; class Actinopteri; order Cypriniformes; family Cyprinidae; genus Aspiorhynchus; species Aspiorhynchus laticeps. Next base: position 1,299,116 of record CM041797.1, on the reverse strand, counting down.
TAAAGAGGAATTGTTTTGCTAGATGAGATAAATCATTCCATAATTTAATACCCCTAAATCTTATCAAGCGTTGATCTTTACAAGTGAGAACTTTAGGAAAATTAAAATATGAAAATTGACGAGTTAAACCTGTGAATTTATTTTAAAATACATTCTAAATTACTCTGGAATATTGAATATATCTTCTACATGAAAACACATATTTGAAAAGTGTGTTATGATACATTATGTCTTGTTTTCTGAAAATATTATCCAAATTTTGTTAGTTTTTGCTTAAAGCAAGCACAAATATCTGCTAGTGGAGGTAAGAAAAATCATAATTCAAAGGCTTGTTTTAAGCAAAACTAACAAAATTTTGATAATTTTTCCATAAAACAAGACATAATATCTTAAGTCATTTTACTTGTCAAGTAAATGCATCTTAATTCATGAATTTATAGATATTTATACAAGAAAACAAGACTTAAATAGGAAGAAAATATTTTTTTCAGTGTATATTCAGGCTTCAACCATAACCTTTTATGACATTTAAGCTTCTGCTTATGTTCTCATTTAATGTTATACTTTTTAAAAAAACATTTTTTTTTTATGTTTGACTGAAAGTACTGAAATATTAAATTGTATTTCTGCAGTATTTTGTCTGCAATCACACAAATAATATTAATTTATTATATGATATTTAATAAAATTATATGAAATTAAGTTATTTGAAGGAACAATTGTGATTCCTACATGATAATTATTTAAAATCGCTCTACAAGATATAGTTTATATAATTATCTTTTTCTACTGAAATATATATTTAGCATTGATCGTCAATATTTGAGTCAAGACTAGTCTTCAAACAGATGCTTTGACTGAAAGATTATAAATTTATCAATTAAATTCTAGTTCATACAATTATTATTTATTACATAACTAGAAAACGCTTTCTAATGTGTGTTAGTCAGGAGGTCAAAGGTCTTGCGTTTAACAGCTTCATTAGTTTGAGTGGGTTAACAGAGTGGTTTAACTAGTTTAGCAGCTTATTAGTTTGAGTGGTTTAACAGAAGCTGGTTTAACTAGTTTAGCAGCTTATTAGATTGAGTGGTTTAACAGACGCTGGTTTAACTAGTTTAGCAGCTTATTAGTTTGAGTGGTTTAACAGACGCTGGTTTAACTAGTTTAGCAGCTTATTAGTTTGAGTGGTTTAACAGACGCTGGTTTAACTAGTTTAACAGCTTATTAGTTTGAGTGGGTTAACAGACGCTGGTTTAACTAGTTTAACAGCTTATTAGTTTGAGTGGGTTAACAGACGCTGGTTTAACTAGTTTAACAGCTTATTAGTTTGAGTGGGTTAACAGACGCTGGTTTAACTAGTTTAACAGCTTATTAGTTTGAGTGGGTTAACAGATGCTGGTTTAACTAGTTTAACAGCTTATTAGTTTGAGTGGGTTAACAGATGCTGGTTTAACTAGTTTAGCAGCTTATTAGTTTGAGTGGGTTAACAGATGCTGGTTTACTAGTTTAACAGCTTATTAGTTTGAGTGGTTTAACAGACGCTGGTTTAACTAGTTTAGCAGCTTATTAGATTGAGTGGTTTAACAGACGCTGGTTTAACTAGTTTAGCAGCTTATTAGATTTGAGTGGGTTAACAGACGCTGGTTTAACTAGTTTAGCAGCTTATTAGTTTGAGTGGGTTAACAGACGCTGGTTTAACTAGTTTAACAGCTTATTAGTTTGAGTGGGTTAACAGATGCTGGTTTAACAGCTTATTAGTTTGAGTGGTTTAACAGACGCTGGTTTAACTAGTTTAGCAGCTTATTCGTTTGAGTGGGTTAACAGATGCTGGTTTAACAGCTTATTAGTTTGAGTGGAACACTGGAGTTTTTCCCTCAGCATTTAAACAGGCTCGTATAACCCCACTTCTTAAGAAACCCACTCTTGTTGAAGCCCTAAGACTTGCTAGAGCGGCTTCCAAGTCTTCATTACTTATTTTGCTGGATCTGTCCGCTGCTTTTGATACGGTCAACCACCAGATCCTCCTGTCTACCTTATTGAAAAAGAGCATCTCAGGAACCGCACTCCAGTGGTTTGAGTCTTACCTCTCAGATAGGTCCTTCAAGGTATCTTGGAGAGGTGAGGTATCGCGTCCCTTGTCAGTGTCGGGCGCTTGCTTGGCCATTTGTTGTGATGAATCAGGAAAGTGTGTGCAGCTGAATTCGAGTAGTATTTTGTTAGATGGGTATAAAAAGCTTAGTATACCGCGGCAGCGGTCGTGTGAAGACCGAAGAGTAAAGACCATCGACTCTACCGTGCGACTCCACCGGGCAGCGACACCGGAAAAGGATATAAGTATCGCTTTTTATTTCTCCTCTTTCCTACGACTTGTTTCACTTCTATTTCAGTTTGTATAACCATTTCTTACTATGTGTAAGTAAGTTGTTGTTGTTGTTTTAAAGCATGTGCGCTTGGCTCCGTGTTGATGTCTGTATAGGTTGTTTATTCAGTTTTAGTTTTATTTAATTTGAGTTATTTAGTACTTCATACTACATGAAAATGAAATAATATATATATTTAATGTATTTTTTGATGTGTATATGTGTATGGCTGTACACATGTAGTTGTTTTTTGGTGTTTGGCTTAGTGTTATGTTAGAAGCATTATTATACTCTTATCTTTTGTTGTTTTAAGATTTTGAATTGTTTTTAGCTTTCATTTAAATGTTTAGTATTGAAATGTTGTTGTATGCATTTCTCAATTTTATTTAATTTCTTTATTTTCTTCAATGTGTGTATTTAGTATTTACAGAGTTTTCACTTTCAGTTTTGGTTACTTTTTCTTATTTGTAAGTCGCTTTGGATAAAAGCGTCTGCTAAATGACTAAAAGTAAAGTAAGTAAGTAAAAGAGTGGGTTAACAGATGCTGGTTTAACTAGTTTAGCAGCTTATTAGTTTGAGTGGGTTAACAGACGCTGGTTTAACTAGTTTAGCAGCTTATTAGTTTGAGTGGGATAACAGATGCTGGTTTAACTAGTTTAGCAGCTTATTAGTTTGAGTGGGTTAACAGACGCTGGTTTAACTAGTTTAGCAGCTTATTAGTTTGAGTGGGTTAACAGACGCTGGTTTAACTAGTTTAGCAGCTTATTAGTTTGAGTGGTTTAACAGACGCTGGTTTAACTAGTTTAGCAGCTTATTAGTTTGAGCGGGTTAACAGACGCTGGTTTAACTAGTTTAGCAGCTTATTAGTTTGAGCGGTTTAACAGACGCTGGTTTAACTAGTTTAGCAGCTTATTAGTTTGAGCGGTTTAACAGACGCTGGTTTAACTAGTTTAGCAGCTTATTAGTTTGAGTGGTTTAACAGACGCTGGTTTAACTAGTTTAGCAGCTAGTAAAAGAGTGGGTTAACAGATGCTGGTTTAACTAGTTTAGCAGCTTATTAGTTTGAGTGGGTTAACAGACGCTGGTTTAACTAGTTTAGCAGCTTATTAGTTTGAGCGGTTTAACAGACGCTGGTTTAACTAGTTTAGCAGCTTATTAGTTTGAGCGGTTTAACAGACGCTGGTTTAACTAGTTTAGCAGCTTATTAGTTTGAGTGGTTTAACAGACGCTGGTTTAACTAGTTTAGCAGTTTATTAGATTGAGTGGTTTAACAGACGCTGGTTTAACT
>CM041797.1:1285468-1290468 GCA_023376895.1 Aspiorhynchus laticeps | reverse complement strand
CTGATTCACTTTTACTGAATCGATTCCTCTGAACGATTCACATGACTCACTGTGCTTGTGATTCTCCCGCAGCGCCGCCGAACCGATCAGGTTTATCAGGTCAGTCCCGTCTCTCATCACAGCTGACCATCAGCTCCTGACCATCAGAGTGTGTGTGACGTGTTTCTTGTGTGTTTCAGGGTTTGAGCTCCGTGACTAAAGACACGTATGATTCTCTGCACATGCAGCAGATTCATCCTCCGCCTCGTTAAACCTGCTTCAGTCCACATCATTCATTCTGTTCTGTGCTTATTAACCCTTCCAGTGTTGCTTTACCTGGACTCTGGAGATTATACAGTAACTGTGTTCAACACTTCATAACGAGCTCAGGTCACATGTACAGTAGAGCCAGAAAAATCTATATTAACCAAACAAATGCTTAACCCTCTAATATTGTTCATTTGAGTCACACTTGTGTTGTTCGCCGACTGGAGGTCATAATTGTGTACTAATTCGATTTTTTTTTAGTGCCGTAAAGCGATTAATCGCGATTAATCGCATCCAAAATAAAAGTTTGTTTACATAATATATGTGTGTGTGTATTGTGTATATATAAATACACACACATACAGTATATATTTAAGAAAAATGTTACATTTCTATATTAATAATAATTTGCTTTTCAAGGCACTCAAAGCGCTATACATACAAGGGGGAATCTCCTCAACCATAAATATATTTATATATGATATTGTTAATATAAATAAATATTTTCTAAATATATACTGTATATGTGTGTATTTATATATACACAGTACACACACATATATATTATGTAAACAAACTTTTATTTTGAAAGCGATTAATCATTTGACAGCACTAATTTAAGTGTAATATACTATATTCCACTTCAATATTTAATATTTAGCATTTTGAGTGTATTTAGTGTTAGTAAATATTCATATCTATATCAGACCTTTTTCTGTATAAAATTTATTTTTTATTTTTTAATTAATGCAGTATTTATGTTAAAAATAAAGTATTTAAAATCCATTGAATTGAGGCAGATTTGTGGAAAAATAATTAATAAATCACCTGTAATATCATGGTGTAGCCACTAGATGGCCATAAATATATATATAGCCATAAATATATATTCAGTGCTGTGCATTCATTAATTACTGAGCAGTGTTTTCAGACATAATTGCTTATGTTTTGTCACAAAAAAAATAATTTCTGTGCACTTTTATGCTGCATTATTTCATATTTTTGCCTATTTCCCATTCATCTTCTATGGCGTCATTTTTGACACGAACAACACAAGTGTGACTATTTTTTCTTTACATAACTGCCATAAAAGTCACAATAATTTTGTAATAATATCTATAATGACCGAACAACAGAGGGTTAAACATCATGAGATTCAATTAATAATTCAGCGTTTGTTATTCTCAGAAGAGTCATTTGGTAACATTTTACAATAAGGTTTCAGCTAACGATTAAAAATCATTCTAAGATATTGAAATTAATCTTTACTAATGCATTTATGATCAGAAGTTGTATGTAACAGTTACTGAACTAACATTTTTATTAATTAAAGGTGAATAAATGCTGTAAAAATTATGTTAGTTAATGCATTAACTAATATTGATTAAACTGAGATATTATTGTAAGGCGTTAGCTGTAATATTCTGTTTTAAAACTCTTCTTTTATGATTTTATGGTGAAATATGAGCTGCAGGTTTAGTGAGATTCACACTGTTTAATATCTCTGTTTCACTCTGTATTATGTGTTTTTATTAATTTTATTTTAGTAGTGTAATATTGCATTTACATTCTTTAAACTGAGAATTTCATTGTATTTCATTTGGTTGTTGTTACTTTCGTCTGTTTTGTATCAGCTTGTTAAAATACATTTCAAGATTTTGATTAAATAATCAAACCTGATTCAACTGTTGATCAAAATAACCTGGAGGTCATAGAGATGCAGAGTCTGAGAAATAATCATTTAATGAAATCTACAGCAACAGCAACATGACAAACTCATCATCTGAGAACACACACACACACACACACACACACACACACACATCCAGAGCAGTTCAGTTCTACAGCAAACAGACCCAACTGAACCAAGAGTTGCTTCATCAACAAAACCTGCAGAGAAACAACAGAGTGTGTGTGTGTGAGAGAGAAGTGTGTGTGAGGAGTGTCTGTGTGTGAGGAGGTGTGATGAGAGAAGTGTGTGTGTTGTGTAGTGTGAGGAGTGTGTGTGAGGAGTGTGTGTTGTGTGTGTGAGGAGTGTGTTGTGGAGAGAGAGTGTGTGTGTTGTGAGAGTGTTGAGAGTGTGTGTGTGAGAAGGTGTGTATAGAGAATTGTAGAAAGTGTGTCTAAGAGATGTGTAAATTGTAATGATATCTTCTCTGAGAACACCCTTATGTATCATATGAAAAACATTCTGTAGATAAATACACACTACTCCTCACACACCCCACACACACACTCTCTCTCTCTCACGCACACACTCCTCTCTCTCTCTCTCTCTCTCACACACACACACACACACACTCTCTCTCTCTCTCACACACACACATCTCTCTCTCTCTCACGCACACACTCTCTCTTCTCTCACGCACACACTCTCTCTCACACACACACACACACACACTCTCTCTCTCTCTCTCTCACACGCACACACTCTCTCTCTCACACACACACACACACACACACTCTCTCTCTTCTCTCACGCACACACACTCTCTCTCACACACACACACACCACACTACACACACACCACACTCACACACACACACTCTCTCTCTCTCTCTCACACACAACACTCTTCTCTCACACACACACACACACACACACTCTCTCTCTCTCTCTCTCTCACGCACACACTCTCTCTCTCTCCACACACACACACACACACACACTCTCTCTCTCTCTCACACATCCTCTCTCCACAAACACAACATCACACACACAACACACACACATCTCTCTCTTCTCTCCAACACACACACAACACTCTCTCTCTTCTCTCAGCACACATCTCTCTCTACCACACACACACACACACACACACCTCTCTCTCTCTTCTCTACAACACACACACACCATCTCTCTTCTCTCTCACACACACACATCCTCTCTCACACACACACACACTCTACTCTCTCTCTCAGACACACTCTCTCTCTCTCACACACACACCACACACACACACACATCTTCTCCCACACACTTCTTCTCTCTCTCTCTCTCTCTACTTCTCTCACACACCACTCTCTCTCTCTCTCTCTCTCTTCTCTCACGCACACACTCTCTCTCACACACACACACACACACACACGCTCTGAAACACCATCTCAGTTCACATTCCAGCAGAAAATCAATCATCTGACCTCTGGATCATAAAGACTACAATGAGTTCATGATTTCAAATTAATTACACACAAAAATAAAATTAAAGGAAAGAAAAAAGAGAAATCTTTGGTTTTCATCCTGAAGAGGATTTCTGCTTTGGGAGCCACAAAATAAAACTATGTTTTTTCATATATTTCTATACACTCCTGTAATATAGTGTGTTTTCTGACTGAAGAAGAGGAGAAACAGACGCTGATGAATCTTTGGTTTTCATTCCTGCAGAAAATCATAAAGATGAACCTGAAGCTGCTCTGATAAACACAATATAATAAACCATACAGCGACAGACGACAACAGATCAATCGCTTCATGTGTAGAAATAAAGAAACCAGCAGAAACTGATGATATTATCATATAAAAACAATGAGAAGCCGCCAGTGAAAGGACTTAAAAAAGACGTTTGCTTTGGCAAAATAACAGAACGAAGCTCAAGCGCGTCTGTACACAGTAGTACTGAGCATCAGTGACCTCTGACCCCTGCGCTCGCTACACGCCGGTCAGATCCGTCCGTCAGAAACACATCTGATATGACAGACAGATGCGAGCGAATCACACAGGTTTAATCGATTCAGTTGAACAAACTCGATACAGCTGAACGAACTCGATTCAGTTGAACAAACTCGATAAAGCTGAACGAACTCGATTCAGTTGAACAAACCGATTCAGTTGAACAAACTCGATAATAAGACTGAATACGAACTCGATTCAGTTGAACAAACTCGATTCAGTTGAACGAACTCGATTCAGTTGAACAAACTCGATTCAGTTGAACGAACTCGATTCAGTTGAACGAACTCGATTCAGTTGAACAAACTCGATTCAGTTGAACGAACTCGATTCAGTTGAACGAACTCGATTCAGTTGAACGAACTCGATTCAGTTGAACGAACTCGATTCAGTTGAACAAACTCGATTCAGTTGAACGAACTCGATACAGTTGAACGAACTCGATTCAGTTGAACGAACTCGACTCAGAATCGGTTCACTCGGGGTTGGCTTGCATCTCTTGTTTAAAGCCTTCTAACCGTATTAATAAAGTGATGTCGAGTACTAGATTAAAAAGTCCCCTGACAGAACCTCCACCCAACGCAACGTAAAACATCTGAAATGCGTTTGGTTAGAAATCTGAAGCTCGTTCAACAGAGCCGCAAATAAAACCAACAGAAAGCCTCGTAGAAAGTCCATATAAACTCTATAATCTCTCGTCGAGAATCAAGAAAGAGTCACATTTTTGGTTAATTTAGACGTTCGTTCGTTCGTGTTTTTGGTAGTAGCACAGGAGTGGGCGGAGCCTCACTGCGCCTTCGAGGCCACGCCCACGCTCTTGGTCGTCGTGGCGACGTCACTGGTCAGCTGCAGGTTGAGAGCTCCGCCCGCCGACAGCAGATTGGCCGGCAGCAGAGAGAAGCTGGACGGGTTGAGGAAGAAGGGCGTGGTCACCAGGCTGGGGGCGGGGTTTCCCGCGTTGGTGTTGGCGAATAGCAGGCCGGAGTTTCCGTCAAAGGAGGTCAGAGGAAAAGCGCCGGCCGACGCCAGAGCTGATGAACGAACACCAGAAATACATTTATACAGCACAATCATGACATTAACG
>CM041797.1:1275468-1280468 GCA_023376895.1 Aspiorhynchus laticeps | reverse complement strand
ATCACCATCACTCATCAATAATCACTCAATAATCACCAATCACTCATCAATAATCACCAATCACTCATCAATAATCACCATTCACTCATCAATAATCACCAATCACTCATCATAATCACCAATCACTCAATAATCGCTCATCACTCATCAATAATCATTCAATCACCAATCACTCATCAATAATCACTCAATAATCACCAATCACTCAAAGAATCCTGAAAACAGTATCACAGGTTCCAAAAAAATATTAAGCATCACAACTGTTTTTAACATTGATAATAAATCAGCATATTATTATGATTTCTGAAGATCATGTGACACTGAAGACTGCAGTAATGATGCTGAAAATACAGCTTTGATCACAGAAATAAATTACAGTTTAACAGATATTAAAATAGAAAACTGTTATTTTAAATTGCAATAATATTTCACAATATTACTGTTTTTTCTGTATTTTTGATCAAATAAATTCAGCCTTGATGAGCAGAAGAGACTTCTTTAAAAAAAAACAATAAAAAGCCAACTGAACTGAAGTTTTTTATTATGATTATTATTACTAAATAAAACTTAAAATAAGAAATATTACAATTGTATTATTTTATTGGATGCAACTGTATCCAATAATAATAATTTTATAGTACTTTATACTTTTGTATCACTTAATATTCATGGTTGTCTTAAACCACAGTTAGTTTGTTTCTTTGATAACTGCATGATAATGGCAGAGATCTGGTTTAGTCTGCGCTGGTCTGAGGTGGATCTGTGGTGACGCACCGAGGCGCTGCTGTAGATGGTTCTGATGGCCGATCCGAGCGAGCCGCCGCTGCTGGGAGGATTGATCCGCTTCTCCTTCTGCCGGCGGTTACAGAACCAGACGCGCACCACCTCCTTCTCCATGTGGAGCTGATCCGCGATCAGTGTGATCTCCTCCGACGATGGCTTATGATTCTGCTGCAGATCACACACACAAACGCATCAGTGAAGCCCCACCCACAAAACATCAGTGAAGCCCCGCCCACAAAACAACAGTGAAGCCCCACCCACAAACTCATCAGTGAAGCCCCACCCACAAAACAACAGTGAAGCCCCACCCACAAACTTATAAGTGAAGCCCCGCCCACAAAACAACAGTGAAGCCCCACCCACAAACTCATCCGTGAAGCCCCGCCCACAAATTAATCAGCGAAGTCCCACCCACAAACTTATAAACAAAGCCCCGCCCACAAACTCATCAACAAGCCCCGCCCACAAACTCATCAGCTAAGCCCGCCCACAAACTCATCAGCGAAGCCCTGCCCACAAACTCATCAGCTAAACCCCACCCACAAACTCATCAGCGAAGCCTCGCCCACAAGCTCATAAACGAAGCCCCGCCCACAAACTCATCAGCGAAGCCCCGCCCACAAACTCATCAGCAACCCCCACAACTCATAAAGCCCTGCCCACAAACTCATCAGCTAAACCCCGCCCACAAACTCATCAGCGAAGCCTCGCCCACAAACTCATCAGCTAAACCCCGCCCACAGACTCATCAACGAAGCCCCGCCCACAAAACATCAGTCACCAATCCCATCCCAGCATCTGTCAGAGTCGTTGAGAGAGAAGCGACATGCTTTGATCTCACGGAGCTCTCAATAGTTCCAAACAACTCCACGCTGTTATATATCTGAATGGTTTAATCGGGACTGACAGCGGTTTCACTATATTTACAGCAATTTTTAGTAATTATTAACATAATGTGCATTGATAACTACGCTTTACAATAGCATTTTATTCTGTGGAGTGATAGAGAGACAGCATTACTATGTTCTCAACATGTAACTTTTAATCGATTAAATAACTGTAATATATTTTAGTTCAGTTCTATTTAGTTAATATTTTGAGGAGATTTTTGGTACTAAATGTTTTTAATAAATAATTACTAAATAATTTAGTTTTGTTATTTGACATATTTCAATTTCACATAGAAATGTGCCGCATTTCGTCCAAAGCAATAATAAAAGGACACCTTTTCAATCATAATTTGTCTTAAATCTCATTTTGTTAAAAAAAAAAAAAATCGTGAGAAAATCGTATCGTGAATCGTATCGCATCGTGAGTTGAGTGAATCGTTACAGCCCTAATCGGATCGGTGCATCGGCGCATGCCCTAATTATGCCATTTTTAACGTTGCTAATATTGTTTTGAGTGTCCTAAAACAGGTTTACATGCATCCAAGCTCAAAAAATAGCTTTAATTGTACCTAATTTCTAAATGATTCCTAAACGACTCGAAGAATCAGTCTCTAAGCCCCTCCTCTCCGTGAGCCCTCGCTGCTGTGATTGGTCAGATGGCGCCGTCCTTTGTGATTGGTCTACAGCGCGAATGACAGCCATGGGCGGAGATTATGCAAATGTGTTACTTGGTGACGTACAGCCGTAACCGAATAAGATTCGAATTTATGACGTCATTGCGTCAAGTTTGCGTCCAGATGAGTTTTGGCACTCTATGAAATGTCACATACTGTATTACAACTGAATGCCCAATAAGGCTATTCACGTTATATTTTCTGTTGTAATACATAAAACAAGTATAAATAGTAAACACGACCCATTAATACATGTTAACCAGGAATCACTCTCACTATACTCCTTAAATCCTGATTTATAATCGCGACATCATCTGATAAAATCAATATACATCTAACTTACCCTAAAAAGCGACTACATGTGGTGGTTTTGGCTATATTACTGTTTTGTCACATTCAGCACATTGCCTGCTTCTGAGTAACAAACTATGCGCATATTAACAGACAAATTATGTTCATATTTAAAAGTCCAAACAGTCAGTAAGCGACAGGTGGAAACGCTGTTTTGTAAATGATTTGTTGATGACGAGTCTGCTGCGTTAAAGCGCTGCTTCTCTGCTCAGAAGAGACGCCGAGAGAGGCGACGCTGCGCCGGGAGAGTCAGAGCTAGCGCTCGCGGGGCAGTTCTGGCGACTTCTTCCAACTGAACGATAGCTAAGGTTTTTTCAGAAAAGTCGCTAGGTTTGTCAGTATGTACCTGTTGTGGGAAGAAAGCCTCCAAAAGGGTCTGAAAGTTGCTAAATATTGTGCTAAAGTCACGCTCTTGTGTGTGAGACGTGGGAGCTGATGGCAGCGGGCGGCGGATATTGTTGCGGCCCGCCACAAATAAATCAGCGTATGGGAAACACTGGAGGTTGTCTGTGGGAGTGTGGACAGTTCTTGAGCACACAGAACAAGCAGTCTACGAAACGCGTCGGGCGAGGGGAGATTTTCCACTAGTTAATCGATCACGGATGGTTTCATTATCTCGGGCGGATAAAAAAAAAAAGTGCAAGTCTACTATAATAATAGTAATAAAACCAAAAATGTGTCCCCAAATATACTTGGGCGGCCGTTAATATACCTGGGCGACCATCAAACCCCATTAGTGACCATATAAGGGCATCTCCACTAGATGACCATCATTAGTGACCATATAAGGGCGTCTCCACTAGATGACCATCAAACCCCATTAGTGACCATATAAGGGCATCTCCACTAGATGACCATCATTAGTGACCATATAAGGGCATCTCCACTAGATGACCATCATTAGTGACCATATAAGGGCGTCTCCACTAGATGACCATCAAACCCCATTAGTGACCATATAAGGGCATCTCCACTAGATGACCATCATTAGTGACCATATAAGGGCGGCTCCACTAGATGACCATCAAACCCCATTAGTGACCATATAAGGGCATCTCCACTAGATGACCATCATTAGTGACCATATAAGGGCGTCTCCACTAGATGACCATCAAACCCCATTAGTGACCATATAAGGGCGTCTCCACTAGATGACCATCAAACCCCATTAGTGACCATATAAGGGCGTCTCCGCTAGATGACCATCAAACCCCATTAGTGACCATATAAGGGCGTCTCCGCTAGATGACCATCAAACCCCATTAGTGACCATATAAGGGCGTCTCCGCTAGATGACCATCAAACCCCATTAGTGACCATATAAGAGCGTCTCCGCTAGATGACCATCAAACCCCATTAGTGACCATATAAGAGGCGTCTCCGCTAGATGACCATCAAACCCCATTAGTGACCATATAAGGGCGTCTCCGCTAGATGACCATCAAACCCCATTAGTGACCATATAAGGGCGTCTCCGCTAGATGACCATCAAACCCCATTAGTGACCATATAAGAGCGTCTCCACTAGATGACCATCAAACCCCATTAGTGACCATATAAGAGGCGTCTCCCTAGATGACCATCAAACCCCATTAGTGACCATATAAGGGCGTCTCCCGCTAGATGACCATCAAACCCCATTAGTGACCATATAAGGGCGTCTCCACTAGATGACCATCAAACCCCATTAGTGACCATATAAGGGCGTCTCCACTAGATGACCATCAAACCCCATTAGTGACCATATAAGGGCGTCTCCGCTAGATGACCATCAAACCCCATTAGTGACCATATAAGGGCGTCTCCGCTAGATGACCATCAAACCCCATTAGTGACCATATAAGAGCGTCTCCACTAGATGACCATCAAACCCCATTAGTGACCATATAAGGGCGTCTCCGCTAGATGACCATCAAACCCCATTAGTGACCATATAAGAGCGTCTCCACTAGATGACCATCAAACCCCATTAGTGACCATATAAGGGCGTCTCCGCTAGATGACCATCAAACCCCATTAGTGACCATATAAGAGCGTCTCCACTAGATGACCATCAAACCCCATTAGTGACCATATAAGAGCGTCTCCACTAGATGACCATCAAACCCCATTAGTGACCATATAAGAGCGTCTCCATATATGCTTTGAGTGATCTGAAACATGTTTTTCCATACTTTTCTCAATATTTATGAAGTAGGCATCACATTCAGAAGTATTAAGGGTAGTTTGGCAGTATTTGATTTCAATTCAACATCTAAAAAACACATAAAAGACCCTGGACGTACGTTATAGTTCACGCTGC
>CM041797.1:1257968-1270468 GCA_023376895.1 Aspiorhynchus laticeps | reverse complement strand
AACCAGAATTTGCCAAATTCTGCGCCATAAAGTAAATTTAATTTTTAATAACTGGATTCTGTGATTCCATCCATGTTTTCCGCATCACAGCAATCACAGAACCCAACAACAGTCCAGAGTCTCTTTCACTTAAACACATTTAGTGAAGAGCAAAAGCAACCAGGGCTGTGTTTCCCAAAAGCATGCATGGTTGCGAGCGCCTCTGAACTCTGTACCTGTGCGGTGAGGGCCATGCTGCTCTGAGCTTGGCTTTGAGGTAGAGTCAGGAGATTCTGAGCTTGCAGGAGACCTGAGACACACACAGATGAGTTAGAAACGCTCGCTGAGGAGCCACGGCATCAGCAGACGGAGGAGACGCTCGTACCGTTCTGACCCTGAGGAGATATGATGAACTGCTGCTGAAGCTGAGGACTGAGAGAGTGACCCGGCTGGACCAAGACAAACTGCTGCAGGTTCAAGCCCTGCGGCTGCAGAGAGGGGGGGGGGGGGGGGGGGGGGGGGGGAGGGGGGGGGGAGACATGAGAGAGAGGGAGAGAGAGAGGGGGGGGAGAGGAGAGAGAGAGAGAGAGGGAGGGAGAGAGAGAGGGAGGGAGAGAGAGAGAGAGAGAGTGAGAGAGAGGAAGAGGGAGGGGGGGGAGAGAGAGAGAGAGACAGAGAGAGAGAGAGAGAGAGAGAGAGAGAGAGGGAGAGAACAGTATCAGACATGTGTGCATCAGAATAAACAGGTTCTCTCTATTATTGTGTGAATGAGCAGCCGCTCTCAGGTGTGTGTGGTCTGACAGCAGTGGGCGTGTCAGTGATCTCTGGACTCTGATTGGCCGGTGAGCTGTCAGTCACTTACAGAGGCGATCTGAATGGGCTGGGACAGTGTGATGGGCGTGGCCGCGGAGGCGGAGATACTGGCTCCGGTCGTGCTGCTCTGTTGTACGGCGGCCAGGAGCTGCGTCTGCGTCTGCAACTGCGCAGATGGAAAAAATACAATCTGAAGCTCTTTAAAAGCACTTAACCAAGCGTCTGCACGAATAATTCAATTTAGACTTTTTAGTTATTTTTATCATGTAGTGGTCGACCGATATTGTTTTTTTGACAGCCGATGCCGATATCTTGGAAAGCAGGGTGGCCGATATAATTTTAATTAATATTTAAGAAATGTGGTTAAAAAATAAATGTGTAAATTAAACATACTTACACTTTAGATGACAAAGTATTTTTCACAAATAAATAAATATTTAATAAAAATATTATTAAAAAGGAAGTTAACACTGTAACCAACAGGGCTCTCGGTATTCTGGGAAGTTTGTGTGCATCATATTTTTTCATATAAAGCCAAGGTAACACTCATTTTACATACAGCACACGGTGAAAATGTCAAAATAAAAGTCCCGACCTCGAACGCATCGGCCAAAGAGGAAAAAAATATCGGCCGATATTTGAAAAATGCCAGATATCGGCCGATATATCGGTCGACTAGTAAATAGTTCATACCTTGACTGTAAATTGTGAATCTTAATATTTACTTATTACTTTACGGCATATCAGCATCAAAGGCTGTATTCATAGCAAACACTTAAGAATAATAAGATTTAACAAAGCGGTATTAACAATCGTTCAATGAATTGTGCACATTATTTTTATGAACAAACAAAAATAAAACAAAAATACAATTATTTACCAACTTGTAGATTAATTTATTATAGACAATCTGATACTTTCCAAGAGAAACTTAAAAAAATTAAATAAAAAAAAAAAGTCCATTAAAACTGTTATGTTAACATGTGACCCTGGACCACAAAACATAATGTCACAAGTCATAAGGGTCTATAGAGATTTATACATCATCTGAAAGCTGAATAAATAATCTTTCCATTGATGTATGGTTTGTTATGATAGGATAATATTTGTAAATCTGGAATCTGAGGGTGCAAAAAAATCTAAATATTGAGAAAATCACCTTTAAAGTTGTTCAAATGAAGTTCTTAGCAATGCATATTACTAATCAAAAATTAAGTTTTGATATATTTACGGTAGGAAATGTACTAAATATCTTCATGGAACATGATCTTAATATCCTAATGATTTTTGGCATAAAAGAAAAATGGATAATTTTGACTCATACAATGTATTGTTGTCTATTGCTACAAATATACCTGTGTTACTTATGACTGCTTTTGTGCTCAGAGACATATATATCTTAAAATTAAATATGTTAAACATCTACATGTAAAGAAGTCGCATGTCTGTGTTTAAGTTTTAGGTGTAGTGTACAGAACAGGTTATATTTAAAAAATGTAATTATGCTACAATTCCTTACCTGAGCTGATCATAATGCATTCTGGGATTGATTTATACCAACTTTGGCCAAAACTAGGCCAAATTGAGCAATTGTAATATCTTAAAGGGATAGTTCACCCAAAAATGAAAATGTCATCATTTACTCAATTAATTCTCAGAGTTAATTCTGTTAAAAAAAAATAGAAGATATTCTGAAGAATCTGGGCAAACAAACAAACAAACAGTCGCTGGTCCCCAAAGACTACCATAGTACAATGAAGCCATCTGCTTCAGAATATCATCTTTTGTGTTTAACAGAAGAAACTCATACACGTTTGGAACATCTTGAGTAAATGATGACATGTGTAATTTTTTAGGTGAACTGTCTCTTTAAGATATTATAATTGGTATAATTCAAACCCAGAATGCATTATAATCAGCTCAGGTATAATTTTTTAGGTGAACTGTCTCTTTAAGATATTATAATTGGTATAAATCAATCCCAGAATGCATTATGATCAGCTCAGGTATAATTTTTTAGGTGAACTGTCTCTTTAAGATATTATAATTGGTATAAATCAATCCCAGAATGCATTATGATCAGCTCAGGTATAATTTTTTAGGTGAACTGTCTCTTTAAGATATTATAATTGGTATAAATCAATCCCAGAATGCATTATGATCAGCTCAGGTATAATTTTTTAGGTGAACTGTCTCTTTAAGATATTATATTTAGTATAAATCAATCCCAGAATGCATAATAATCAGCTCAGGTATAATTTTTTAGGTGATCTGTCTCTTTAAGATATTATATTTAGTATAAATCAATCCCAGAATGCATTATAATCAGCTCAGTTTTAATTTTTTAGGTGAACTGTCTCTTTAAGATATTATATTTAGTATAAATCAATCCCAGAATGCATTATAATCAGCTCAGTTTTAATTTTTTAGGTGAACTGTCTCTTTAAGATATTATAATTGGTATAAATCAATCCCAGAATGCATTATGATCAGCTCAGGTATAATTTTTTAGGTGAACTGTCTCTTTAAGATATTATAATTGGTATAAATCAATCCCAGAATGCATAATAATCAGCTCAGGTATAATTTTTTAGGTGAACTGTCTCTTTAAGATATTATAATTGGTATAAATCAATCCCAGAATGCATTATGATCAGCTCAGGTATAATTTTTTAGGTGAACTGTCTCTTTAAGATATTATAATTGGTATTTATCAATCCCAGAATGCATTATGATCAGCTCAGGTATAATTTTTTAGGTGAACTGTCTCTTTAAGATATTATAATTGGTATAAATCAATCCCAGAATGCATTATAATCAGCTCAGTTTTAATTTTTTAGGTGAACTGTCTCTTTAAGATATTATATTTAGTATAAATCAATCCCAGAATGCATTATAATCAGCTCAGTTTTAATTTTTTAGGTGAACTGTCTCTTTAAGATATTATATTTAGTATAAATCAATCCCAGAATGCATTATGATCAGCTCAGGTATAATTTTTTAGGTGAACTGTCTCTTTAAGATATTATAATTGGTATAAATCAATCCCAGAATGCATTATGATCAGCTCAGGTATGATTTTTTAGGTGAACTGTCTCTTTAAGATATTATAATTGGTATAAATCAATCCCAGAATGCATTATGATCAGCTCAGGTATAATTTTTTAGGTGAACTGTCTCTTTAAGATATTATAATTAGTATAAATCAATCCCAGAATGCATTATAATCAGCTCAGTTTTAATTTTTTAGGTGAACTGTCTCTTTAAGATATTATAATTGGTATAAATCAATCCCAGAATGCATTATGATCAGCTCAGGTATAATTTTTTAGGTGAACTGTCTCTTTAAGATATTATAATTGGTATAAATCAATCCCAGAATGCATTATGATCAGCTCAGGTATGATTTTTTTAAGTGAACTGTCTCTTTAAGATATTATAATTGGTATAAATCAATCCCAGAATGCATTATAATCAGCTCAGGTATATTTTTTTAGGTGAACTGTCTCTTTAAGATATTATAATTGGTATAAATCAATCCCAGAATGCATTATAATCAGCTCAGGTATATTTTTTTAGGTGAACCGTCTCTTTAAATGAAGCAGACTGGAGTTCACAGCTCTGTATGTGATGCTCTATACGCCTCTCGTTAACTGAAACCTCATTATGTACGCTCAGATTTGCATACGCTGTTTCCCCGCGTGTTTAATTACCGCTTCACGTACCTGCTGGAGCAGCGCCTGCGTCTGATCATCTGCTTGACCGCTCTGTTTGTGGCCGTCCAGACCGTTGGCCTGAGCTGCTGCTGCTGGACGAACACATGAGGGTCAATCAGCGAGTCAAACACACAGATGTAATGAATCAGCAGCTCGTAGCTCACCTCCCTGCGCTTCGTGCTCCATGCCGTCTTTGCTCAGATCTGCTGGATGGACGCTGGAATCTGTGCGGAGAGAAAACCTCGTTAGCCAACATTTACAAAAGCTGCTGATGACGGTAAAGGTGCGTTCACACCAGACGCGAATGAAGCGTTAAGCGCGAGTGATTTACATGTTAAGTCAATGCAAAGACGCCAATAGACATCCTGCGGTTGAGCGAATTGAGAGTTGAAAAATCTGAACTTTGGCGGATATTCGCGCCGCGTTAACCAATCAGGAGCTTGCTCTAGTAGTGACGTGATTACGACGTAGCGAGCGGAGGGGATCCGAAACAACAATGGAGGACAAAATAATCATCGCTGGACACCCGGAGCGGTACGATACATCTACGATACAGGAATACAAAGGATTTAGCTTGAAAGAAAGTGATATTGCTGTGATCTAGAGCGCTGTGTATTAACAGAACCTGCTTTACTGACGAGATCACATGACAATCACGTGAGATTTATCGTGCAGCCCTAATTTTTGTTTGTTTGTTGATCACTAAGCACAAAGTAGATGAGGAGAGCTAGGATGCCGGTAGCGCCGCCATTACCGGCACTGTTTACAGCGGCAGAAGCCCCTCCCATGACGCGCATTCACGTCTGTTGTGAAGTGAGTTTCACGCAGCGAGTAAACTCAAAATGTTCAAGCGTCCAACTACGCGCGATTTATTCAATTTAAGTCGCGTCTGGAGTGAACTGTGCACAGTAAGGCTGGGCCAGTTTATCGATTAATACAAATTAGAGGTTGTATCGGTTTCGCCGATTAATCGGCACCGATAGTTGATTTCTGGAGTTATCGGTAAAAATCCGATAAAATTAAAAATCGCAATTTTTTTCAGAACGTTTGACCGATTCTCGATATTTTAAGGATTTTAACTAGTCAACTTGAAAATGTAACTACAACACGATTCAAGTAACTTACCCTCTCTTTGCAGAAATGATGCATGAACTACAACTACATCTTGTGCAAACTTGTCTTGCTAAGACCGAACCCGACCCGTGTCCGAGGCACTCGGAGAAGTTTGGACCCGAACCCGCTCGGATCCACATGGACCCGTGAAGAGTCAGAATCGCCTCGACTTCTTCGAGTTGAACTCTAAACCTGAATGTAGGGCTGTGCAATTAATCGAAATTCAGTTTCGATTTCGGCCTCCAACGATTATGAAAATACAATAAGCGAGATAAAACGATTATTCCGCCCCCTTTCCAGCAGTGTGCTTCCACTCCTCCATAAAAGCCCATTTTCACGTGTAAAGCACGATAACGATAACTATAACGATAACTATATTTGCGTCCACAGCGAACGATATCGTCTGTTTATTCTAAGCGCACGCGCGTCTGTCGCTTTAAATTCTCAAGCACATTATAGCAGGATGGATTCTGATTGGCTGTCAGTGTTTTTATCGTTCATCAGCTGGAAACAAAATCGCTCTGGAAGTGATTCTTTCTGTGCCTTTATCGTTATAGTTGTGGTGTGGACGCTGCTATTCTTTAATACTGAGAACGATTTTTAGAACTATATCTCTATCGTGCTTGGTGCGAACGGGCCTTAAATCAGTAAAATCATGTAACGTTACTTTTGCAAAATTGGACGTGCTTGAGTTATTAAAGTTGATTAGATTTATTAATGTTTTAAAGAGAGCTTGCGCTGTTCCTCAGGAGGATATCTGTGTATGCGCTCAGAGACGGAGCATGTGACGTCATCTTTAGCTGAACGTATGCGCCTAAACGCTCAAATACACATCAAAATGCAGCACTTAGTGATTATTCACGTAAACCCTCGTCGGTTATGTAATAAATGAATGTAAACAGATGATACTGAAAATACGTGTGTAACAGTAAATTGGATCCGTGCAGCTCTTAAAGTGACAGCGCGCTATATTCCTGCTCCGACTGTGTGCTTAATATTAATCAATCAACAAAAGACAAAATCACTCACTGCTCGTCACAGAAGGTCTTTTGTAGCTTTAATAAGAAACAAAGGAAGATTAATTCTTACAGTGAAGACTACGCTGTTTTATTTTACATTTGATTATTCAATTTCTATAACTGAATACTTTAGATTTGCATAAAAAAAAGTGGTTATACGGCCCGCTAATAATCGTGATTACAATATTGACCAAAATAATCGTGATTATGATTTTTGTCATAATCGAGCAGCCCTATCTGAACGTTAAAGACATATTAAGCATTTTCTTATTTGACAGGATAGTTTTAAATACAGTATTTGCATTCAAGATTTCATGCATTTTTCAGAACTCTCTTCATCAGATGATTCATAAAGAGAATATTACTCGAATCATGTGGTAGTTTTAAGCTGACTAGGTAAACGTTAAAAAAGAAATCTTAATTCAAACGTTATTTTTTGCCATATCACTAGGGCTCTATGATTTCTATGGCCTGATGGAATCACGGAATCCAGTCATAAAAACAGAATTTACAGTTTAATATCACGGAGTTTGTCAAAGTTTGGATGAATTAATCAAAAGCAGGTCACTTAAATCAAATGGTGATCTGGACTAGTATCTGATGTAAATCTGAATCCTGCATGTGTCTCTGTGTGAATGGAGCAGGGTTTTGTTTACTACATACACAGAGCGCGTGATTTCAGCGTGATCTCAATGAAGACATAAATACATCAACAATATCTCCAAAACTGATCAAAACCAGCATTTTACCATTTCATTTGAGTAAAACTAGTCATATCATATACACACAGAACTTTACTCGGCAACCCGTCAAAATAAAAGTCCTGTTTAACTTATTAATGATATTGTCAGAAATAGCTATATTACTATTATTTACTAGAATGTACGTAATACTACTACTACTGTTGAAAAATAATACTTTAAAGAAATATTTAAATTTTAATAGTAAATCATCTTTATTTGCCAAAATGTAAATGGTTAATTTTCATTAATTAAAATATATATTAAATCAATGTTTTATGGCTTCATCTGATAATCAGTAAAATTTAAATACACAACACAGAATTTCTGAGGAGGGGGGGGGGGCAATTCATAAGCTACTGTAAGAATAAATAAAAATTGTTTGTATGCATTCATGCTAAAACACAGAATTTGGTAACAATATAACATAAGGTGAGCAAAAAATCAATTAATACGGCTCTAAACGTGTCATTTTTGTTACACTTTTAATGTTAAATTGTATAAGTTTCATGATTTTAATTAATTAGACATGCTTTTTGATTAATACAATTTAATTTGAGCATTAAAAATAGTCCATAGGACCCTATATCACCCAGACCCAGATGACAAGAGCTGCAATATTAGACGCAGAACTGTATTAATATTAATCACATTTACAAGCAGAACTTTCCAGCTGAGATTCAGATACAGAACACAATCAACTTTAGCGGCTGATAAACTCACCTGTGTCCACGAGCGCACCTGAGACCAGCGACAGCGAACGCATCCGACGGAGAACACCGGGACGAGAGAAACACAAAGACTACATCTACGAGCGCCGCATCCGTAACGAAAGTTAATCAGTATGCAGCTGATTAAAGCCGTATGCAAATCTCACTCCCGTCGCTCATTAGAAGAGCGCCGCTTTGAAGTTCTGCACGGACCTCTGAAAGCTTTCTGCATAATTCAACACGTCTCATAAATATTTATCAGCTCATTAGCATATTAATTGGATAGCTTTTAGGACAGAGGTACGGCGAGCACAACAGCGAGGGAGAAGTGAGACGAGGCCAATTACCAGCCGTGTGACTGTTTTAATTACTGGGGGGGTGGGGAGAGGTGGGGGGGGGGGTTCCCAGCATGCAACACGGCTACGATGAAAGAATGTGTCGCTAATGACCGGCGTCTCAAAACATCCCGGAGTCAAACCGGACGAGCTCGTTTATACAAAACAACATCTCAAAGCACGGGGATAATGAAGTCTTAACGAAGTCTTAACGAAGCCTTAACTCACCCGCCGACTGAGATCAACCACTGGTTTAACCTGGTTAGCGTTCTTCAGCGATCAGCAAATATTCTCTCTTTTTTCAGCCTAAATTGTCCTGATTTTGGCTTTGTTTTACTATTGATAGTCTCTCTGTTGTGATTGATCGATTATATGGATTATATACCATATTTTTGATGTACGATATATCACGCTAATTTATTTAAAGGTAGTAAAAATTACACATGAATTGCTGAAATTAAATTTATATTTATTTCACATAATATTACTAAATTACTTAATTTGGAAATAAATAATTATGGAAAAAACTTGATTTATAAAAATCTCTTGATTCTATTAATTCTGTTATTTTTTTTCACAAATAAAGACTTTTACACAAATAAAATATTATAGCATTTGCTTTTGTTACCAAACATAAAACAAGCAGACACTATAATACTTTTTCATATACTGATTACTAATTTTGTTTACAAGTTCTGTGTAACAGAAACTAAACTAACGAAGAGGGATGGCTTCAAAATAAAAGTCCTACTTCTGATATCTCGAACAAACAGAAAAAAATGCTGGCTAATGGCAATAAAAAAATAAATAATAATAAAAAAATAAAATTTCTGAAATTATATATATCTATTTTTTTTATTACCATATATAAATACATATATATATATTATTATAGTATATATATATATTCTATATATATATTTATATATACTAGTATAATGCGATATTCATGTCAGTACTGTATATCCTGCCTACTACGCACGCCGTGATTGGTCGATTATGTCCGATGCCTGCACGCTATTGGTCAAACTAACTTTTAGTACTACTTTTAGCAAGTATGAACTATAGGACAACAAAGCTAAAACCTGGACATTTCAGGCGATTGAGAAATAAAGAGTCACCCGACTTAATCAGTGGCATTTGCTAAGGTAAGGTAACTAGTAGTGCTCCTACTGAACTAATCTCTAACTAACTAGTAAGTGCGTTTCACACCGAAGCGCCAACCAAAGCTTCATAAAGCTGAAGGAAGCTCTTCATCTCGACTCGCAGCGATCAAAGACTCTGCTGCACTGCTACACAAAGACAAACTAAGTCATGTGGCTTTAACTCAAGCTGTAGCCATGACAACAACCCCACTGAACGACAGACAGACGGAGAGAGAGAGAGAGAGAGAGAGAGAGAGAGAGAGAGAGAGAGAGAGAGAGAGACCGAGAGAGAGAGAGAGAGAGAGGGAGAGAGGAGGAGAGAGCGAGAGAGAGAGAGAGAGAGAGAGAGAGAGACGAGACAGAGAGAGAGAGAGAGACCGAGAGAGAGGGAGACAGAGACAGAGACAGAGAAAGAGAGAGAGGAGAGAGAGAGAGAGAGAGAGAGACAGAGAGAGAGAGAGAGAGAGAGACAGAGAGAGAGAGAGACAGATCTTTATAACTCAAAAGAAAACAGTTGAGAGAAACACGATTTACATACGGCCGCTGCAAGGGCTTCAGTAAGCTACCTAACACACAATGCATTATGCAAATATTTTAATTAATAGAATTTTAAATAAGCAATTAATTAGCCTTTCAAACTATTGAACGCAGCGCTGCATAATTTAAAGCAGATAAGTGGCATAAGGCACAACGAGGGAGAAATGAAGTATTCAGAACAGAAACATTTCAACTCAACTGCAGCCCAAACTTTCCTATTAGAGCTCAAGATCTCATTAATATTCATCAGATTTAATTAAGCCATCATCCTGTGTTTGCCAATCATGCGCTCCAATTCTGTGATGCCTTTAATGCAATAATAGCAACTAGACTGAACTCTGCTCTCATACACGACCCGATCAGAGTCAGTCATGAATAACGAGCGGCTCAAACACCTTCAACTACAGACGTGCTACACTGATGCTGCACTGATGCTACACTGATGCTGCACTGATGTTACAGTGATGTTACACTGATGTTACACTGATGTTGCACTGATGTTACACTGATGCTGCACTGATGTTACACTGATGTTACACTGATGTTACAGTGATGCTGCACTGATGTTACACTGATGTTACACTGATGTTACACTGATGCTGCACTGATGCTACACTGATGTTACACTGATGCTGCACTGATGTTACACTGATGTTACACTGATGTTACAGTGATGCTACACTGATGTTACACTGATGTTACACTGATGTTACACTGATGCTGCACTGATGCTACACTGATGCTGCACTGATGCTACACTGATGCTGCACTGATGCTGCACTGATGTTACACTGATGCTGCACTGATGCTGCACTGATGTTACACTGATGTTACACTGATGCTGCACTGATGCTGCACTGATGTTACACTGATGCTGCACTGATGTTACACTGATGCTACACTGATGCTGCACTGATGCTGCACTGATGCTGCACTGATGTTACACTGATGCTGCACTGATGCTGCACTGATGCTACACTGATGCTGCACTGATGTTACACTGATGCTGCACTGATGCTACACTGATGCTGCACTGATGTTACACTGATGCTACACTGATGCTACACTGATGCTACACTGATGCTACACTGATGTTGCACTGATGCTACACTGATGCTGCACTGATGCTACACTGATGTTACACTGATGCTGCACTGATGCTGCACTGATGTTACACTGATGCTGCACTGATGCTGCACTGATGCTGCACTGATGTTGCACTGATGCTCCACTGATGCTGCACTGATGCTACACTGATGCTGCACTGATGTTACACTGATGTTACACTGATGCTACACTGATGCTGCACTGATGCTGCACTGATGTTACACTGATGCTGCACTGATGCTGCACTGATGTTACACTGATGCTACACTGATGCTACACTGATGCTGCACTGATGTTACACTGATGCTGCACTGATGCTACACTGATGTTACACTGATGCTACACTGATGCTACACTGATGTTACACTGATGCTGCACTGATGCTACACTGATGCTGCACTGATGCTGCACTGATGTTGCACTGATGCTGCACTGATGCTGCACTGATGTTGCACTGATGCTGCACTGATGCTGCACTGATGCTGCACTGATGTTACACAGATGTTGCACAGATGCTGCACTGATGCTGCACTGATGCTGCACTGATGCTGCACTGATGCTACACAGATGTTACACTGATGTTACACTGATGCTACACTGATGCTGCACTGATGTTACACTGATGTTACACTGATGCTGCACTGATGCTGCACTGATGCTGCACTGATGCTACACAGATGTTACACTGATGTTACACTGATGCTACACTGATGCTGCACTGATGTTACACTGATGTTACACTGATGCTGCACTGATGTTACACTGATGCTGCACTGATGTTGCACTGATGTTACAGTGATGCTACACTGATGCTGCACTGATGCTGCACTGATGTTACAGTGATGCTACACTGATGCTGCACTGATGTTGCACTGATGCTGCACTGATGTTACAGTGACGCTACACTGATGTTACACTGATGCTGCACTGATGTTACAGTGATGCTACACTGATGCTGCACTGATGCTGCACTGATGTTACAGTGATGCTACACTGATGCTGCACTGATGTTGCACTGATGCTGCACTGATGTTACAGTGACGCTACACTGATGTTACACTGATGCTGCACTGATGTTACAGTGATGCTACACTGATGCTGCACTGATGCTGCACTGATGTTACACTGATGCTACACTGATGTTACACTGATGTTACAGTGACATTACAGTAACAGTGCAGTGACGCTACAGTGATGTGATGTTATAGCAGGGCAGGCACCAAGGGGGGGGAGGGGGGCATTCGCGGGCCATGCATCCCCCCCCAAACAAGTTACTGTGTGAAAGC
>CM041797.1:1222968-1250468 GCA_023376895.1 Aspiorhynchus laticeps | reverse complement strand
CTCGCCGTTTCCATCGTAAGGCGTAGGCTTGCTCTGAGGAGGTCTTACGTTTTCGAGCCACTCGTCGATGCTGCTTGTAGGGTTACGTGCTGAAGCTGGGAGGTTCAGTATTCCGGAACGGCCGTAATCTCTTTTAGGTTTGGGTTTCTCAGCGGAACGGGTTGCTAGATCATCAAATCCGTTCGATTTTCCGTGATTTACTTCGTCGTCGTCGTCCTCCTCCTTTGGTTTTTTCTTCTTGTATAACGTACTGCGCTTGTTGTCCTCTGCGATCTTCTTCACCTCATAGGACGCCATCTTGTTCCGCATGTCAGACTTGATTTCTTTCTCCATGGTGTCTAGTTTGTGAAGGTTCACCTGGTCTTGGAAGAGGCTGTAGAGCGGCACGCTGGTCGTAGTAATCTTGCTCCTCCGGGACACCGAGGAGAGGTTGGACGCTCCTCCAGCAGAAAGCACGGACTCGGCCCGGCCGCCAGCCGTAAGCACGGATCGAGTCTTTCCACCCAAAGACAGCACGGAGTCTGCCCGGCTTCGGGATGAGGACGTGGATCCACTCAGCATTGAGGCTTTGTCATCGTCTCCTCTGCGTCCGACACCCAGACTGAACACTGATCCTGTGCTGGAAGGAGCGAGACTTGCGAGACTCGCTCCCATCGTCATTTCAGCTTGCTTCTGCATGAGAGTCTCATTGACCACATTAGCAATCCAGTTCTGGATGTTGGCGATGTTTACCATGGGCTCGCCGTTAGGGCCGATGACTGCAGCCGGAGGCTCCTGAGGAACTGGAGGCTGCGATCGGGAGTTATGAGCTGAAAGAACAGAAGACCTTCCGCTGAGCACAGACACATTATCGTCTCCGGCGGAGTCGCTTGCAGATGGAAAGGCTCCAGCACAGAAAGCAGACAGCGGGATGTTTCCGCTCAGAGCGCTCTCGGTTTCCCAGCCGCACACCGACTGGCTCTCCTCCAGCGTCTTCCTCGTTCGCTCCAGAAGCTCCTCGCGTCGTTGTCTTTTCTTGATCGTGGCCGGGTCCTCGGCTCGACTCATCTCCAGAATTTCGTCCTTGTCCTCTTCGCCGCCATGCTTCTTCTGCTGCTTGAGTTTCCAGGTCTGATAAGCCGCCAAGTTGACATCCTCCAGCGAGGGAGCGGGAGCCTCCGTCTTAGCCTCCGCTTGCTCTCCGTCTTTTTTGTTCCATCCGAACTGAATTCGCTTAACCTTCCATCGTTCCAGAGGTGTTAGGTTCTCCTTGTTCTTCTTGCAGAAGTTGTACATGGAGCTGCTGTCCGAGAGGATGCTCTCGACATCGTCGTTGATTCTTTTCTGGCTCGCGTCGCTGTCCTCGTCGGTCTCTTTGAGTCGGTATCGTGCTGCGGCCTGCTCCTCGATCTCCTTCAGACGCTGCTTCCAGAGATCAGAAAAGCTGCTGTGGCTTGTTGCGGACCCTGCATCCGAAGCGGGTCGACGGGGACGACGCTTGATGCGGTCCTTCACTATTTGCACATCTTCACTGGTCACGCTCTCTAGGTCCTCGGGTCGCACGGCCGGCGGTTTTCCGTCGCCCTGCAAGGACTCGCCATCCTCCCCGTCGCACATCAGCTGCGCCTCCCACCAGTCCTCATTCTGGTACTTCTCATTCCGCTTCTGCCACTCCCTTATAATGCTGTCCACATCCCCATCTTCACCTTCTCTGTCTTTTCCAGGGAGCGCCAGGTGCTCCGCGGTCACCTCCAGGTCGGGTTTGCTCGGGCCGCCAAGAAGTCCTGCTTTCAGAGCTGCGGCGGCGGCCGAAGACGCAACACTACTCATAACGCTGGCGCTATCTTCCTCCTCGTCCACCATGATGGATTCGGCTTTGACTCCAAACATGCTCTCCTCCTCGTCAAGACGAGCACGGGTGTCGATCACGGAGCTCTGGCTGAGGGTGTCGTCATCGTCTTCATCTCGTTCCTCCATGAGAGTCTCGTTGAGTTGGCGCAGCTGCTTGATAAACCCTTCGTTGGGGTTGATGGCACGTTTCTTCCTGATCTCCAGCAAGGCCTCCATGATGCTCATGTTCTGGAAGATCATGAGATAAGCAGCGACAAGCACCGCTGACCGGCTCACGCCCATCATCGAGTCCACAAGCACCTTGCCTACATGAAGAGGAATAAGAGGTTAACGTAATGTCATCATCATATTTGTCACACAAACTGAAAATGGAAATGCCATGTTAATTTCCGGCACTTAATTGCACAGACACTATTAGAAGAGAACTGAGCTGATGGTGACTGAATCAACTGACTTTAGCTGAAAAACTGACTGTTTACCATGTTTAACACTAACTGCTTTTCCATTACCCTTGAAATTGCACAAATTGAAATTTGGAAATAATGGAAACGCGTCAATTTGATCATTCTTTACTAGGTGCGTCTCCATTACAGATTTGAGTGAAAACTTTTTGCGATATTTAATAAATGTCGATAAAAAACTATTGCGAAATGACGGCATTTCCATTAACCGACGTTATGCATGTTATACTCATGGCGATGGATTTTGGTCGGGTTATGAATATCGCAGCCACTGCACTAGCCATTATATTTAATCGAAGGAGGCTTAATGGAAAGAAAAGCCTCTTATTCTTAAGAGCAGCCACGTATGAGGTGTTTCTTGGAGGTTATAGTATATTGAAGAATGACTATATGACTTTTTTACGTACGTACACCATGTGACCTGTTAATGTGAAAAAACTTTTGCACTGCAGCTTTGCGAAATATTCCTTTTTCGAATTGTCTGAAAAACCACCTCATGCGAGTGTAAAATGTTTTTTGCGATACATGGGCGTTTTTGCGAAATTGCTGAGTTTACATTAGGCGTATTTTCAATTTGCGCAATTTGAAGGGTAATGGAAACGCAGCTTATGTACTATAACTTTCAAGAAACACATCATAACTCTACCAAAAATCCATGGCATGACTTATTGCAAGAGGAAAAAAACATGTTTTATTCACATAACATCGGTTAATGGAAACGCCATCCTTTCGCAATACTTTATCAACATTTATAAAACATCGCTAAAGTTTTGCGCAAATCTTTAATGGAAACGTAGCTACTGTAAAGCTGCTTCACTGCAAAAAATGATTTTCTTCCTTAGTATTTCTGTCTTGTTTTCTTGTATAAATATCTACAAATCCTGGAATTAATATGCATTTACTTGACAAGTAAAATGAGTTAAGATATTATGTCTTGTTTTCTGGGAAAATTATCCAAATTTTATTCGTTTTTGCTTAAAACAAGTACAAATATCTGCCAATGGGGTAATTTTTTTTTAATCTCGTTTAGTCTTTGAATTAAGATTATTTGTCTTCCCCCATTGGCAGATATGTTTGCTTGTTGTAAGCAAAAACTAAAATTTGGATAATATTTTTTTTTAGAAAAACAAGTCGTTTTACTTCTCAAGTAAATGCATCCTGATTCAAGAATTTATAGATATTTATACAAGAAAACAAGACAAAAATATTAAGAAAGAAAATATTTTTTACAGTGTTTGACACAATCTGTATGTCGTGACCTCGAGTACACTGCGGCCAACAAAACTGATATTAATAAAGTCATGTGACTAAGTGCTCTGGATTATCAAGCCACATCATGACTTTATTAATATCCATGAGCGAAGCCTTCATAAATTCTCTCCTGGAGCTTGATGTCAGGAACAGAATGAGGAGCAAACGTTGAAAACAGTCAGTTTCTGGAGGATCTGAGATCTTTCTGTCAAAACTTCTGAACCACATCTGATCCCAAATGCTTTTACTTTGAAATGTCTATAATGCTAAATAGATAGTTAGCCCAAAAAAATCCAGTTTTCTCATCATTTACTCTCCCTCCTGTTGTTCCAAACCCACATGACTTTCCTTCTTCTGTGTAAAACGAGAGCTGATGGTGAATGGAGACGTCTTCAGTCGTTCATTATATGAAGAAAGATGCAATGAAAGTGAATGTTGACTGTGCTGTTAGTCTCTATACTGCAAAAAATATATTCTTGCTTAGTATTTATGTCTTGTTTTCTTGTATAAATATCTAAACATTCTTGAATCAGGATGTATTTACTTGACAAGTAAAATGACTTAAGATATTATGTCTTGTTTTCTGAAAATATTTTGTTAGTTTTTGCTTAAAACAAGCAAAATATCTGCCTATGGGATAAGAAAAATAATCTTAATTCAAAGGCTAAACAAGATTGTTTTTTTAATACCCCATTGGCAGATATGTACTTGTTTAAAGCAAAAACTAACAAAATTTGAATAATTGTAAGACAATATCTTATTTTACATGTCAAGTAATTGCATCTTAATTCCAGAATTTGTAGATATTTATACAAGAAAACAAGACAGAAATACTAAGTAAGAAAATAATTTTTTTGCAGTGTAATATTCTGCTGAATATCTTCTTTGTGTTCAGCAGGAGTCATACAGGTTTGGAATGACATGAGCATAAGTTAATGTTTCCCCCCCCCTTTTTTATTAACATTATGCACATAACATTTGATATATTGTATATCAGTATATTTACAATTGGACTTAACAGCGAGTAAGATCAATCAACATATAGCGAGGGATTTGGAGTATAAACAAAGAAAACATCAAAATTATAAATTAATGAATGAATAAATAAATAAATAAAATTAAATATATTTTACATTACGTTTGTCTCAAGTGGGGGATAGGAAAAAAAATAATAATCTAAACCTTGCTTCTCTATTTACTATGGAAGCCCATTTCTGCCACGTAAGAAAAAAATTAATGCCTCAAAAAGTCAAAATTATGACATACCTAAGTCATACTTACAAGATAAAAATTATGACTTACTAAGTCAAAATTATGATAAAAAGTCAAAATTATGACTTACTTAAATTATAATTATGACTTAAAAAGTCGAAATTATGACTTAAAAAGTCAAAATTACGAGATAAAAAGTCGAAATTATGACATTAAAAAGTCGAAATTATGATTACTAAATCTAAATTATGATAAAAAGTCGAAATTATGACTTAAATTATAATTATGACTTAAAAAACGAAATTATGATTTAAGTCATAATTACGAGATAAGAAGTCGAAATTATGATTACTAAATCTAAATTATGATAAAAAGTCGAAATTATGACAAATTATTATTATGACTTAAAAAGTCAAAATTATGACTTACTTAAGTCATAATTACAAGATAGAAAGTCACAATTATGACTTTACAAGTCGAAATTGATTAATGACTTACGTGGCAGAAATGGGCTTCCATAATTTACAGATGACTCAATAATCTTATTTAAAATCTGATATGTTTTAACTGCTTCTTTGTTTGTTTTTATCTTACACAGGGATTCAGCTAAACTTTTTAATTCAGAGCAAAATACAATAAAACCTGGTTTAGAAGCTGTAACGTTGGACTTGTGGTTTTTAATGGTGTTTGTGTGATCTTTAGTGGTTGAGCTCTGGGTTCACTGACCCTGGATCAGATAATAATGTCTAGTATTATGAGCAGCTCTGCTCTGAATGTTTTTGAAAGTTTGCATCTATATGATTATTTTATAAAAACCAAAATCTGCCATAATAGAGAACACTAAATGGAAGGGGAGCAGTGCTAAATTAATAATGCTCACTTCTATAACGAGCGCTTTCTTCACTGCTAGCACATGTCTGCGTGACGCTCTCCTTGATTCAGATTGTGAACATGTTCCTATCTATCTGTGTCACTAACGCTAAAAATAAGTGAGTGAGACATGACAGAGTCCAGCCTGCTGAGTTAATTCACTATCTGAAGTCTATTTATCTACGACTGTCGCTCATAGGTAGTGTTATGTAATCAGATTACTTTTTAAAGTAACTAGTAAAGTAATGCATTTCTTTTTAATTTAGAAGGAAATATCTGTTACTTTTTCAAATAAGTAACAGTTACATTGTTTCTGATGTATTGAGTGACAGCTCTGGTGTTGCCATGGTGACAGAAATCAGAGCGTTGTGTGTGAACATGATCTTACTGTAGTTCTAGACTAAATATCAACACGATCTTACTGTAGTTCTAGACTAGATATCAACACGATCTTACTGTAGATCTAGACTAAATATCAACACGATCTTACTGTAGTTCTAGACTAAATATCAACATGATCTTACTATAGTTCTAGACTAAATATCAACATACTGTAGTTCTAGACTAAATATCAACATGATCTTACTGTAGTTCTAGACTAAATATCAACATGATCTTACTGTAGTTCTAGACTAAATATCAACACGATCTCACTGTAGTTCTAGACTAAATATCAACATGATCTTACTGTAGTTCTAGACTAAATATCAACACGATCTCACTGTAGTTCTAGATTAAATATCAATACGATCTCACTGTAGTTCTAGACTAAATATCAACACGATCTTACTGTAGTTCTAGACTAAATATCAACACGATCTTACTGTAGTTCTAGATTAAATATAAATACGATCTCACTGTAGTTCTAGACTAAATATCAACACGATCTTTCTGTAGTTCTAGACTAAATATCAACACGATCTTACTGTAGTGCTAGACTAAATATCAACACGATCTTTCTGTAGTCCTAGACTAAATATCAACACGATCTTTCTGTAGTTCTAGACTAAATATCAACATGATCTTACTGTAGTTCTAGACTAAATATCAACACGATCTTACTGTAGTTCTAGACTAAATATCAACACGATCTTACTGTAGTTCTAGATTAAATATAAATACGATCTCACTGTAGTTCTAGACTAAATATCAACACGATCTTTCTGTAGTTCTAGACTAAATATCAACACGATCTCACTGTAGTTCTAGACTAAATATCAACACGATCTTACTGTAGTTCTAGACTAAATATCAACACGATCTTACTGTAGTTCTAGACTAAATATCAACACGATCTTACTGTAGTGCTAGACTAAATATCAACACGATCTTTCTGTAGTCCTAGACTAAATATCAACACGATCTTTCTGTAGTTCTAGACTAAATATCAACATGATCTCACTGTAGTTCTAGACTAAATATCAACATGATCTTACTGTAGTTCTAGACTAAATATCAACATGATCTCACTGTAGTTCTAGACTAAATATCAACACGATCTTACTGTAGTTCTAGACTAAATATGTGACCCTGGAGCACAAAACCAGTCATAAGTGTCAATTTTATGAAATTGAGATTTATACATCATCTGAAAGCTAAATAATATTTCTATTGATGTATGGTTTGTTATGATAGGACAATATTTGTAAATCTGGAATCTGAGGGAGCAAAAAAATCTAAATATTGAGAAAATCATCTTTAAAGTTGTTCAAATGAAGTTCTTAGCAATGCATATTACTAATCAAAAATTAAGTTTTTATATATTTATGGTAGGACATTTACTAAATATCTTCATGGAACATGATCTTAATATCCTAATGATCTTTGTCATAAAAGAAAAATGGATAATTTTGAGCCATACAATGTTGTCTATTGCTACAAATATACCTGTGTTACTTATGACTGCTTTTGTGCTCCAGGGACACATGTCAACATGTATTTACTCATCTCAGCTGCACAAAAACACATTCAGTGTTCCTCAAAATCAATAAAAACAGTCAAACGCAAACTCTGAATATTATACAAACATGCAATAATTACATATGTTAAATAAGGCAGATATAATTTATGTATTTTAATCCCATTTTATTAATCAATGTCTTTGCCGCTGACCTTCAATGATCCAATTCAACCATACTAATAAGCAAAAATTATAATTGTAGTTATTGCTGAATAGTGTTGAGCTGTGTCATATTCTTCATGTGATTAGTTTGATCTGCGTCCTCTACTGTACAGACATGAATCTACATTTTCTTCAGTCTGAGCCAGATTCACTTCACTTTTAGTGTGAAAGAGCTTTACATTTGCATGAAATATAGCTTTTTTATATTAAAAACAAACAAGCAAACCCTGCCCAGATTTATAAAGTAACACAATGCATTACTTTCCATAAAAAGTAACTAAGTAACAAAATCAGTTACTTTTTTAGGGAGTAACGCAACATTGTAACGCATTACTTTTAAAAGTAACGTTCCCCAACACTGGTCATAGGTTTGGATTATTTGTCTTGTCCTAAAATGTATTATTTATGTACCAAAACCTTCTCTAAAGAAACATATGTCAGAAAAAAGTAATTTTAAGCCGACAGCTGGACAGAAGAAGGTTTTGTCACCTCTGTGTGTCAGCAAAGCGTCGTCCATAAACTCAGCACACGAGCGGAAGTGAGGAGAGATGTCTGCATCGGGGAAATCATCCACCTCGATGCCCAGATAGCTGACGTTCATACCCTGGTAAAACCCCTGTCCGGTGTAGACGCCGGTGCCGTGAGCTGTGTTTAGCACATGAGTGATGCCCAGGCGTTTGAGACGACCTTTATTCACCGCCACCGACCTGCAGCACAGAACAGCATTAAACACTCTCACTATTACTCATGCATTAGTTAAGACCAAGTAAAGAAAACTGCTGGAATAAAGTAAATATAACACAATGTGTCATTACGGTTTCTAAATACAAGTGTCTTGTATTAGCAACATTAATACAACTTCCAACAGATCTCCATTACTTTCTAATTCATTTAAGAAAATAATTAAAAAGTTGGGTCTTTGCTCACAAACACTAGAATATGTGACCCTAGAGCACAAAACCAGTCATAAGGGTAAATTTTTTAAAACTGAGATTTATACATTAATAAATAATCTTTCCATTGATGTATGGTTTGTTATGATAGGACAATATTTGAAAATCTGGAATCTGAGGGAGCAAAAAAAATCTAAATATTGAGAAAATCGCCTTTAAAGTTGTTCAAATTAAGTTCTTAGCAATGCATATTACTAATCAATAATTAAGTTTTGATATATTTACGGTAGGAAATTTACAAAATATCTTCATGGAACATGATCTTTACTTAATATCCTAATGATTTTTGGCATAAAAGAAAAATGTATAATTTTGACCCATACAATGTATTGTTGTCTATTGCTACAAATATACCTGTGTTACTTATGACTGCTTTTGTGCTCCAGGGACACATATGTGGATTTCTCTAAAGCTGAACTTTGCTCTAATCAGGTCTTGAAAGGGTCAGAAAAGCCTTATTTCCACAAATTAAGGCCTAAAGAGGTGTTAAATAATCAGAGCAGAACATCATACATTCATAAAGTCAAGTCAAATGTTAAACATATTGCATAAAATGAATATCTTCCTCAGTGTTTTGTCTTGTTTTCCAGCACAAATGTCTAAATCGATATACATTTACTGCAGATGCAAAATGAACACATTAAGTCTTGTTTATGACAAACTGATCAAAATGAAGTGAGTTTATAATTAGAAGAACAAATATCTGTCAGTGGGGAATAAAAGCTTGTTTTCTTTGAATTAAGCAGGTTTTTCTGAGCACGCTGGCAGATATTTGTTCTTGGTTTAATCATAAACTCACTCAGAAAACAAGACTTCTTATCTTCAATTTGCATCTCCAGTAAATGTATATCGATTTAGACATTTGTGCTGGAAAACAAGACAAAACACTGAGTAAGAATATAGATTATAATGCAGCGTGATCAGAAGATACAGTGAAAGTTATTCACATATGTGACCCTGGAGCACAAAAGCAGTCATAAGTAACACAGGTATATTTGTAGCAATAGACAACAATACATTGTATGGGTCAGAATTATACATTTTTCTTTTATGCCAAAAATCATTAGGATATTAAGATCATGTTCCATGAAGATATTTAGTAAATTTCCTACCATAAATATATCAAAACTTAATTTCTGATTATTAATATGCATTGCTAAGAACTTCATTTGAACAACTTTAAAGATGATTTTCTCAATATTTAGATTTTTTTGCACCCTCAGATTCCAGATTTACAAATAGTTGTATCTCAGACAAATATTGTTCTATCATAACAAACCATACATCAATGGAAAGCTGATTTATTACACTTATTAATTGACCATTATGACTGGTTTTGTGTATTAATATTCGTGGACTCACTTCTCTGCGATGTAGACGTTGGGCCAGACCTCGTCGATGGGGTTGAAGGGCGCCTCCAGTCGGTCCTGGGTCAGCGCTCTCTGGATGTCCAGCACACAGGGCGTGTTGTAGGGGCTGCGGTCATCGATCATGTCCTTCACTCTGTTGTACAGATCCTCCACCATCAGCTGCTCGGCCGACTCCAGCATGCTGTCAGCGGTCAGCGGTGTCCGGACCTCTCTGGACCTCAGCTCTGAGAACAGACCGACAGACACGGAGTCAATCACACAACACTCGACGCTTGACCGGCGCTAGAGCTGGTGAGGACCGGCTTCACTGATGCTACACTGTAAACAAGAAAAGTTGAGCAAACTGAAAAGTTCAAGGCAAGCAGCTTCAGCAGATTTTTGAGTTTTCTAAACTTTTAAGTTTTATAAACTATAACTATAAAGTTGCTATGAAGCTGCTTGCCTTAAACTTTTGAGTTTTCAGACGTAAACTTGGAATCTCACAGTTTTGAGAAAAAAGTCTGAATTGTGAGATATAAAGTTGCAGTTACCTTTTATTTATTTATGTATTTATTTTAAGCTCTTAGTGGAAACAAGCTTCCATCAGTAACACATTGAATTGAAGATGAAACTTTAAAGTAGAAAGACTGAAACTGCATTTTCGAGAAAACTCACAAAATCTGCTGAAGCTGGTTGACTTAAACTTTTGATTTTTTACAGCACTGAAAAAAATAAAATAAAAGTTGAACAGACTTAAACATTTAAAGCAAGCAGCTTCAGCAGATTTTTGAGTTCTCTCAACTTGTTGTTTTACGTTTATACAACAATAAGTTGAGAAAACTCAAAAATCTGCTGAAGCTGGATGCCTTAAATTTTTAAGTTTCCTCAACGTTTTTTTGGTTTTTACAGTCTAGTAACTGTGCATATAGTAATGCTTATAATTAAAATACAACTAACCTATTCGCATAATATGTCCTGTATGTTATTGTTAAACAACAACAACAGTGTTTTACAAGAAAATGCAGTTTCAGTCTTTCTACTTTAAAGTTTATCTTCAATTCAATGTGTTCCTCATGGAAGCTTGTTTCCACTAAGAGATTAAAATAAATACATAAATAAATAAAAGGTAACTGCAACTTTATATCTCACAATTCAGACTTTTTTCTCAAAACTGTGAGATTCCAAGTTTACGTCTGAAAATTCTGAATTTAAAACCCACAATTCTGACTTTTTTTTAGATATAAACGTAGAATTATTTATTTTTTCATGCAATTCCAAGTTTACATCACAAAATTCTTGAGTTTAAACCCCACAATTCTGCCTTTTTGTCTGAATAGTAAGATATAATCTCAGAAATCTTCACTGTAAACAATTAAAAGTTGAGAAAACGTATTTTTTAGGAAATATTTGAGTTTTCTCAATTTAATTTTTAGCAGATTTTTGAGTTTTCTCAACTTATTGTTGTATAAACATAAAACAACAAGTTGAGAAAACTCAAAAATCTGCTGAAGCTGCTTAAACTTTTAAGTTTTCTCAACTTTTAGTATTTTACAGTGTTTCTTTTTTCTCGCAATTCCAAGTTTAAACCCCAAAATTCTGACTTTTTTCAGAATAGTAAGATATAAACTTTTATATAAATTTTCTCTATACTGTAACAGAAACACGTTTCCATAGTTCTCATAGTATTTGTGAAATTTCCTATCAATGTGAAAGTAAATCCTGTGTCTCTTGAGATGAAGTGAATGAAGCAGGTCTGATCTGCTAAACGAGACCTTCACTGATGATCTTCTTGGCAGCGATGGAGGAGGACAGATGGATCGGCTCCATGAAGATGCTCTCCGCATCAGAGCCGGAGATCACAGAGAAGCGATCCGACACGGAGGAGAAGCGATCGGACGTCACGGAGAAGCTGTGTGAGATCAAACACACTCTCAGCATCATCATCACCGCAGCGTCTAACAGTGTTCAGATGATAACAGACCTGGGAGAAGAACAGCGCAGGTAATGCGACTGAACGTCTCTAACACGCGCCGCTTCATCAGGAGCCTGCTGATCCTCTGCCATCATCTGCAGACATATACAGTGTTTACACACTAAATCTGTCCTCGTCACACAGTGTCTGTCACTCAAACAGCAGGAGCACACAAAACCAGACACTAATTATCAGCCTTTTCAATTTCAAAACACACTTTTGTAACACACACAACACATAATTCTCTATGTAACACACACAAATCTACCAGGAATTAATATTATACCAAATGTGTGCTTTTGAGATGTGTTTGTGATATTTTGAATGCAGTGCTTCATTTTGTGTGCAATTATTGGATTTTGAAAATGTGTGCAAGCAAAAAATAATAATAATTATGGGCATTTAAGATAAATCCAACAGAAACAGTCAAAACCAGTAACTAGTTACATGTAACAGAATTATGTAATTCAATTACAAAATAAATGTAACTGTAATCAGTTACAGTTACTGAGATAAAAATGTGTAGTTACTTATGAAAATGTTAAAGATTAGAAAT
This sequence comes from Aspiorhynchus laticeps, assembly GCA_023376895.1. Classification (NCBI taxonomy): domain Eukaryota; kingdom Metazoa; phylum Chordata; class Actinopteri; order Cypriniformes; family Cyprinidae; genus Aspiorhynchus; species Aspiorhynchus laticeps. The sequence continues at coordinate 1,237,892 of CM041797.1, read as the reverse complement.
CTGAATATTTTCACACACATACTGATATGATTGATTTATTTCCCTAATTGCATTGATTGCTCTAAAATATGAGATACACATACTTATTCTATAACTGATTTATTTCCTATCCGGTTTTATGTTTATGCTTTATTTTTTAAGATTAACTGTTTTTCCAAAGCATTGTTAGATGCAGTGTTTGCAAATATTTGATTTCAAAAACAGCATCATAGCTATTAAACTACATCTTGTTATGATTATAAATCAGTATTTAACCTCAGAATGATCTCAAAGTAAAAGAGGAGCTAAAGTCTGATTTTGTGGCAGCTGTGTTTTAAAATTAAATTATTATAATCTTAATTTTGGCAGTAATCAGTGTTGAGTTCTACTGTAAGGTCTGCTTTACATGATTAACAGCTGAAAACACTCGCTAGAAATGTAATCAGTTACATTACTTTAATAGAGTAAGTGAAATAGTTACACTACTTATTATATTTTAAATAAGGTAACTTGTAATCTGTAACCTGTTACATTTACAAAGTAACCTTCACAACACTGATGAAAACACTCAACATGATAATAAACAACACACAACAACAGGTTAGGCCTCTGCCTGCGTGTGTGTGTGTGTGTGTGTGTGTGTGTGTGTGAGTGTGTGTGTGTGTGTGTCTGAGAATGAGTGACTATATATAGAGAGTGACAGCTGCAGAGATTCTTCTGGAACAGGGAGGTCACACACACACACACACACACACACACACACACACACACACACACACACACACACACACACATGTATAAGTGTGTAAGGAGCTACAGAACAATGCACACTAACCTCTCTCAGTCCTGATGTGTCTCGTCTGTCAGAGTTTCTGGTCGTCTGCGGTCGTCGGCTCCGTCTCAAGCGGCTCTGAGCTCCGTCCGTGTGTTTGGACACTAAACTTAGAGGCTCCTCACACTCCCACCGGCCCCGGGGCCGCCCACGTGACATCAGAGGTGTCTGACGGCCCCAGGGGGCTCTTAAAGGGCCGGAGCTCTTATCATGACGATATAACAGTCTGCTAGTCATCAACTCTATGAATCACAGAAAACTGACGCACAGACAAATATGACATTTATAGTTCTGATCCGGGCGACATTCTTATGTGGAAATAAATGATACATGCCTGATTTTTGATGATGACTTCAGTTTAATTTAAAATAATCAACCCAACCCAACATTTGTTTTCATCTCAATCTCATAATTAGTTTTCTCAAGTGCTTACACACTAAAAAGCCTTCTATTTGTGACAAAAACAACATTTATCCAGCTGTCAGAAAGATAAAAAACTGTAAAAACTTCTTTCTCTACTGAAGTCCACACTGCCAAATCCTCACATTTCCACAACAAGATCAACAGCGCTCCAGACATGCGTGATCTCTTCAGAACATTTAATTCTCTCCTCTGTCCCCCTCCACCACCGCCCACCACTTCTATAACAGCTGACGACTTTGCCACTTTTTTCACAGACAAAACTAGAAAAATCGGTAACCAGTTCTCAACTCCACACACACAGGACCTCCAACCAACCACATCCACTGCTCAAACTCCCATCTTCTCCTTCTGTCCCCTCACCGAGGCGGAAGTATCCAAACTTCTCCTCTCCAGCCATCCTACAACCTGTCCTCTTGACCCAATCCCCTCTCACCTTCTCCAAGCAATCTCTCCCACACTCTTACCGGCACTCACACACATTATCAACACATCTCTCCACACTGGCATCTTCCCCACAGCGTTCAAGCAGGCCCGGGTAACCCCACTGCTCAAAAAACCTACATTAAACACTTATTTTTAGAAAACTACAGACCTGTCTCTCTCCTTCCATTCGTAGCGAAAACACTCGAATGAGTTGTCTTCAATCAGCTCTCACTGTTTCTTTCACAGTACAACAAACTGGATGCTAAACAGGTTTCAGGAGTGGCCATTCAACAGAGACTGCGCTACTCTCAGTCACTGAAGCCCTGCGAGTCGCAAAGGCCGATTCCAAATCATCAGTCCTCATTCTGCTTGATCTCTCCGCTGCTTTTGACACTGTCAATCATCAGATCCTCCTGTCCACCCTCTCATCGCTGGGCATCACTGGGATTCCACTTCGCTGGTTTGAATCCTATCTCACCGGTAGGTCTTTCAGGGTGGCCTGGGGTGGGGAGGTATCCAAAGCACATCAACTGGTCACTGGGGTTCCTCAGGGATCGGTTCTCAGACCCCTCCTCTTCTCCACATACACTACATCACTGGGACCCATCATACAGGCACATGGCTTCTCCTATCATTGCTACACTGATGACACACAGCTCTATCTCTCTTTTCAACCAGATGATCCAACGGTAGCTGCACGGATCTCAGGCTGCCTGGAGAACATCTCGGCATGGATGAAAGAACATCATCTACAGCTCAACCTGGCAAAGACTGAGCTTCTTGTCCTCCCTGCCACTCCGACTCTACAGCATGACTTCTCGATTCAGTTAGGCACATCAACAATTACCCCATCAACTTCGGTCAGAAATCTTGGTGTAATCTTTGATGACCAGCTGACCTTCAAAGAGCACATTGCAAAGACTGCTCGATCTTGCAGGTTTGCGCTACACAACATCAGAAAGATTAGGTCCTTTCTGACAAGGCATGCTGCACAACTTCTTGTCCAGGCCCTTGTCGTTTCTAGGCTGGACTACTGCAATGCTCTTCTGGCTGGACTTCCATCAAACACAATCAAACCTCTACAAATGATTCAGAATGCAGCGGCACGACTGGTCTTCAACGAGCCCAAAAGAACCCATGTTACACCTCTCTTCATCTCACTGCACTGGCTACCAGTGGCAGCTCGCATCAAGTTCAAGACACTGATGCTTGCATACAGAACGACCACAGGCTCAGCACCCTCCTACTTCTACTCACTATTACGAATCTACACCCCCTCCAGAAGTCTGAGATCTGCTAGTGAGCGACGCCTTGTGGTACCATCACAGAGAGGCTCAAAATCACTCTCCAGAACACCATTCCTGGATGGTGGAATAATCTTCCCACCCCTATCCGGAATGCTGGATCCCTGTCAATCTTCAAGCAACAACTGAAAACTAATCTCTTTCGGCACTACTTGACTTCATCCTGAACTTTAAAAAAAAAACGTAATCTTTCACTTTATCTTTCTCTCCTTCCCTTGCTAGCTTGTACTTATTTGAACATCAACGATGACAACAACAACGCAGCGGAAAAATGAAAAGGCATTTAAGTGACTGGGTGATTATAATGATGTGTCTCCTTTTGTCTGGAGATATTCATCAATGTCCTGGGCCTGTATCGAAGGATTTTGAAGGTATTATTTCAGACGATCCTGATATGAGTCACCGAGTTTCGACTGTCGAGCAATGTCGGAGTTCGGAAGTTGCCATGGAATGGAGTTCTTTAGCGGATTGTTGGAGAGATTTGCTTCCTTGTTTTGAGATGTAATTCGAATGGAAAATGGTGTGGTGGATGTGTTTTCTACATCTGAGGAAGGTGGTAGGACTCCGAGGACATCGAGGCCCAGAGCTGGGTCTGTTGAGGAAGACGCGCAGCTTTCACGGGATCAAATGACTTCGGAGATCAAGGAAATAAGGGACATCGGTACTTTGAAGGGATTGCACATGGTTCATCTCAACGTCAGGAGTCTGCTTCCAAAGATAAGTGAATTGCGGCATTTACGTCAGGAATCCAACGTGTCTCTGTTTGGTTGCAGTGAAACATGGTTGGATGACTCAATAATGGATGCAGAGATACATATAGCAAATTACTGTTTGTTAAGGTGGTGGAGTATGTGCATATATTAGATCACATGTCGTGTTTAAGGAGAGAAAAGATTTGAACAGTGCCGCTATTGAAGCTCTTTGGCTGGACATTTTTTTACCTAAGAGTAAACCGATTTTAGTGGGTATTTGCTATCGCCCACCTTTTATGAGAGACTTGATGAGATTTTAAGTGTTTCTAATTTTAATATTGGACAAGAGATGATAATTATGGGGGATTTAAATACGGACATGCAAAAACATGATACTTCAATTTATAAACATTTTAATTTATTTTGTGAATCATATGCTTTGAAACAGATTATTGTGGATCCTATTAGAATTATGCCTAAAACTGAAACTGTCATTGACATTGTATTGGTATCTGATAATTCTAAGATTTGTAGAAGTGGTGTTTTTGATGCTGGTATTAGTGATCATTGTATTGTATAAGTAATCAGGAAATCTAGGAGAGAGGCTATAAGGCAACATAATACAGTAAAATTCAGATCTCTCAAAAAGTACAGTCCACAAGACGTTATAGAAGAACTTAGTAAGGTTAATTGGACTGAGGTGTTGCAGTGTGATGATGTGGATATGGCCTGGGATAGGTTTAAGATGATTTTTTAGAAGTTTTGAGTAAGGTTGCAGCTTATAAGGATATAAGAATTACGCAAAGGACTGAACCTTGGATGAAGGATAGTAAGGCAATTAAGGAGCGTAATGATAGTTTTAAGGTTTTTAAAAGGGATAGAAATAATGATAATTTTGAGGTATTTAAACGTAAAAGGAATGAGGTAAGAGATAAGGTAAAAGAGGCTAAAAAAACATTTTTTAAAGATAAGATTAGTGAAATGATGCAGGATTCTCAAAAATTATGGAGAGTATTAAAGGGATAGATCACTTTGAGATTAAAATGTGGTATCTATCAGCTTACCCCAAGGGCATCCAAGATGTAGGTGTCTTTTTTTCTTCAGTAGATCCAATTTTGATGTTTTTAGGTCAAACCGTTCTAGTCTGTCAGTCATATAATGGCAGGTATAGGTCACTGTCTCTATAAGAGGGAAAAAGAACATGCACAGAGAAATCCAAATTAAACAATTCCCCATCTTAACTACACATTGATGGCCTAAGACACGAAACGAGCGGTTTGTGTGAGAAAACGAACAGTATTTATATCGTTTTTTACCTCTTGTACACAACCATGTCCAAGTGATCAAATATAAGCCAAAGGCTTTTTTGTGTATTTTATCCTTGACAGTTTTTGAAATGTGTATGGACTGGTCTTTTTTGGACTTTTTGTATTATGTTTTAAATTTTGTTAAAAAAAAACAATGTCTGAGACTTGGTGTTACGAGCACTTGCTCTGTCTGATTGCCTCTTCAAGATGAATCGCTTCATGTATTCCCCAATTGTAAGTCGCTTTGGATAAAAGTGTCTGCCAAATGACTAAATGTAAAAACAAAATGCAAACAGCGCCTCCTGTGGCTCAAACAGTAGGGTTTATCATGCATTATGTTTTAAATATCTACAAAACAAAAATATCTACCGATGGGGTAAGAAAAACAATCTTGTTTAGTCTTTGAATTGAATTGTTTTAAGCAAAAACTAACAAAATTTGGATAATATTTTCAGAAAACAAGACATAATATCTTAAATCGTTTTACTTGTCAAGTAAATGCATCTTAATTCCAGAATTTTTTTATATTTATACAGGAAAACAAGACATAAATACTAAGAAGAAAATATTTTTTTTAGTGTAGTAGTGCTGTCAAACAATTAAATCACATCCAAAATAAAGTTGTGTGTGTGCCGTGCATATTTATTATGTATATATAAATACACACACATATTTTGAAAATATTTACACGTATTTACATATATTTATTTTCATATAATTTAAATTATATATAAATATATTTAATATATAAACATAACATTTTTCTTAAATATATACATGCATGCGTGTGCATTTATATATTCATAATAAATATACACAGTACACACAAATATATTATGTAAACTTTTATTTTGGATACAATTAATCATTTGACAGCACTAATTATATTATATTATATATTATATTATTTATATTATGTTATATTATATTATATTATTTTATGGCTGATTTATGGGGATAATGCACACTCAGTATAGCTTATCAACTGAATAAATATTTTCTCTATATGTCGGTGTTTCCCGGCTTCTCTGTATCTGTGGAGGCTCTGGTTTGGTGTGTTTCAGTGACAGTGATGGTGTTGTATCGCTGTCAGACGCGAGGTGGCGCTAATGACCTGCTCCTGATCTGCAGGGGTCTGACGTGACGTCACACACGAACAGACACGCCCACCTGAAGAACAAAACAAGGCTGTCCTCCGCTGGGTTCCTACTGACGTCATATTACACTGTTTACACACACAATCTTTACTTGTGACACAGATTCTGAAGAAGCACACACCAAATCTACAAAACCAGACACTAATTATCAACATTTGACTTTTCGATTTCATAAAACACTTTTTGCAAAACACAACACACAGTTCTCTATGAAACACACAGGAATTAATATTAAGGCAAAGGTGTTTGCAAATGTGTGCTTTTGAGATGTGTTTGTGATATTTTGAACGCAGTGCTTTGAGATGTGAGGCGTTTTGCATTTTGTGTGCAATTCTTGGATTTGTGTAAAGTTTTGAAAAAAATAAAGAAAATGTGTGAAAAAAACTGTAACAGACCAAACTCACCATACACCTTATTGATGATATAAACTATACATACCGGTGAACAGAAGAACGCGATAAACAGCACGTTAAGCATCAGAAACCCATTATAATCAGCTGTATATGGCTGAATGCATTCAGATCGTCACGCATGCGCAAACAAAGCGCTTAACTCGCGCAGGATAAATAAAACACTAACTTTGGCGAATCTCTTTGTTCAGGTTGGATTTGGTGTCCAAAGTCATTATTTTTTATCTTTAAATATTTTAACAGCCTAATCTGTTACTGGGTCACAAGATGTTACAGACCGTTACAATATAATATTTTCTATAAAAACTGTCTTATATTGCATTGATAATCAAAATCATGATTTCTTGTCCGAATTAGTCCGTTTATTTTTTCCACCACGTATCATTGTGATAACTAAATACTTTATTTTACTTTTCTTTTGGTAATATTTCATTTTATTTTATTTATAAAAGCCCTAAATAGTTATTTTCCTAATTCTACAACATTAAATTGTTTAAAAATAACTTATTTCTTATAAAAACGTGTGTCCGTAAATCTTGCGTCAACCCTGTTGATACAATGATATTGTGATATTTACCATTATATAATCAGAGGAGCATAGAACAGTTTATGAAAGTGTCACTCCACAATACAATAACAATATATATATATATATGTATAGTATGTTTATGTAACATTAATCAGTGTCTAGCACACCTTCCCAAGGAAAGGATATGGATCAGAACACATTGTAATTAGGCTACTATATATTTAGACAGACTTATTTAAAGAAGTTCCAGATCTATACTTGTGCTCTTATTATTTCAGTTATTTTGCCAACGCAAATTTTTCAAGCGCCAACGGAGTCGTCAGCCAATCAGATCGCCTCATGCAAATACCCAATCCCGTTCATGCAACACCAGAGAAGTATGTGATTGGTTGTTGTAACTATGGCGGCGCGTCAGCACCACGCTTCAGACACGCCCTCCGTCAAGCGTTGACGCCCCGTGTGAATGCAGCGTGAGCCAGAGCGCGCGCACACACACGTCACACACCGGATGTGTGTGTGCACTCAGATCACTTGGACATGGTTGTGTACAAGAGGTAAAAAACGATATAAATACTGTTCGTTTTCTCACACAAACCGCTCGTTTCGTGTCTGAGGCCATCAATGTGTAGTTACGATGGGGAATTGTTTAATTTGGATTTCTCTGTGCATGTTCTTTTTCCCTCTTATAGAGACAGTGACCTATACCTGCCATTATATGACTGACAGACTAGTTTGACCTAAAAACATCAAAATTGGATCTACTGAAGAAAAAAAGACACCTACATCTTGGATGCCCTTGGGGTAAGCTGATAGATACCACATTTTAATTTCAAAGTGAACTATCCCTTTAAACGACTTGACTTGGACCAATTGTGCGCTGTCTCTTTAAGACCACGTGGTTTACACACACCTCGCTGCTGATTGGGCAGACATTTCTGACACACCCACCAAACAAGAGAAAACTGTTACCACAATATGGAAAGGAATACAGAATTTATTACTGATCACACATTGGGTTATTTGTGATTTTATTAGTGCCATGTGCTCTTGGCATTTATGCTAGCAAGTGGAGTTTTTGACTAAAAAATTAAAAATGGTCAGTTCTGTTACCATCAAACTCTGTTACCAACGTACAGTAACAGCGCTGACAATTCTGTTACTTAAAAGCCAACGAGAAACTATTTTCACAAAAAAAGAGTGAAATTGTTGATTAAAATCTCATAAATATTATTGAAGTATTTTTGCACTCTTATAATATTTTAACATAATTTCTTTCTTTTATATATATATATATTGCATATAATACATTTTTAGATGAAAAAATATTTGCTCCAAGTGGACGGTTCTGTAAAGACATGGGTATTTTTATTTTTATTTAATTTTTTTTAAGGTATGCATATGTGAAATATTGTCTAAGTGTTTGAATGTAAGGATTGTGTGTCTAATATGAAACAAGAAGGATTTTTCCTGTTATGATTTATTATTTCTACACATTGCCTAATTTGTCTGTAACAGAGTTGACATATAATATTATAAAGAAATATGTTTGTTCATTAAAAGTAAAAAAGGAAGTAATGTATGTTTGGCAAGCACTGATTTATTCAAACTGAATGTGATACTGGAACGAATTACTGTTAATGAACAGTTTTTATTCTTAACTTTTTGAAATGCAAAATGTATCTCTGATTATTGGTATTTAAATAGTATATGTTTATGTTGAACTTTATTCCTGAACAGATGGCCCTGTATTAAGCAGTATATAAAAAGTGTTTCTGTTGCTCATGAAAACATTTCTGAAACGTCTGTGCATTTGACAAATATTGCATGTTATTCACTTCATCTGTGACAGAGTATGCAAACACAGCGAGAGCGATAAAAGAGCAGTCGGATCCTATGCATTCAAATCGCTCTCGCAGTACTTTGACGTCATACTATGATCAGTCTGCACCGCTTCAAATCGAACACACCTAAAGTAAAAGTAAAAGTAAAAGAAGAAAGGATTGTAGGATATCGAACCCATCACAAGATTATTTAGTCAGAAAATGTTCGTTCTTGTGTATTTGTTGTCATGCTTGACATTCGTCAGTGCAGGTAGGCGAAGTTATTTTACTGCTACCTTATTCGGTTTCAACCATTTGATATTTATGGTCACAAATGGTTTTGAAAGTCTGCATGTTAAATCTTGTTAACAGCTAGGCCAGCATGGATTTTCATGGCACGTGTTAAATTAAAACATCTAACTTCTATACTTGAAACTATGTACACGTGAATACAGAAATACAAGCCACAGATGCACAGTGTTGGGCTAGTTACTCAAAGAATGTAATATATTACTCATTACTAGTTACTGTTACGGGGTTGACGAGACGTGAGACGAGAGGATCCATTCGCAAGGCTTTATTATGAAACATGGTCAATAACACAAGCAGGGTCAGTAACTGGTAAACAGGTATGGCAGGGGCAAAACACAGAGCAGTCCGTTAAGCAAGCATGGGTCAAAGATCAGCGTACAGTATCCAGAGGGCTAGGCAGAGAGATAATACAAGGAAACGAGCAATAATCCAAACGAGGTGTAATCAGAGTCCAAAGGGCAAAGCAGAGGGAATATCCAGAAACACGGGCAGAGTCAAACACGGGTAATCAAAACTAGATATCAGGAAACGCTTGGTATGTAGACAGATCTAACAATACTCGGCAGAGTGTAAGAGAAAGTCCAGAGTTTATATAGTGTGTGTGTGATTGGGTGATGGTGATGTGAGATTGTATTCAGGTGTGTGCGTGATCAGTGCAGACAGCTGTGTTGGTGCAGTGGATGATGGGAAATGTAGTCCTTGAGTGATCTGTGACTGACTGTGTGGTGTGAAAGTCCATGTGATGGGTGAGTGACCTCTAGAGGTGAATGACCGGAAGTTCATGGCTTGGATTTGTGACATAGCCCCCCCCCCCAAGGAGCGGCTTCCAGATGCTCCTAAACAATCCTAGGAGGGCGGAGGAGCGGAGGCGGAACAGGGGGAGGGACGGAGGGCCAGGTCCATGTGGAAGCCAGGGCGGAGCAGGCAGATCTGGAGCCCACAAGGGCGGAGCAGGCAGATCTGGAGCCCACTAGGGCGGAGCGGACGGAACTGGAACCCACCAGGGCGGAGCAGGCAGATCTGGAGCCCCCCAGGGCGGAGCGGACGGACCTGGAGCCCCCCAGGGCGGAGCGGACGGACCTGGAGCCCACCAGGGCCGAGCGGACGGACCTGGAGCCCACCAGGGCGGAGCGGACGGGACTGGAGCCCACCAGGGCGGAGCGGACGGGACTGGAGCCCCCCAGGGCGGAGCGGAGCAGGCAGATCTGGAGCTCACAAGGGCGGAGCAGATGGACCCGGAGCACACCAGGGCGGAGCGGACGGAACTGGAACCCACCAGGGCGGAGCAGGCAGATCTGGAGCCCCCCAGGGCGGAGCGGACAGACCTGGAGCCCCCCAGGGCGGAGCGGACGGACCTGGAGCCCACCAGGGTGGAGCGGACGGACCTGGAGCCCACCAGGGCAGAGCGGACGGGACTGGAGCCCACCAGGGCGGAGCGGACGGGACTGGAGCCCCCCAGGGCGGAGCGGACGGGACTGGAGCCCCCCAGGGCGGAGCGGACGGGACTGGAGCCCCCCAGGGCAGAGCAGACGGGACCAGAGACCACCAGACCGGAGTAGGACCGTAGACCAGGCAGGAAACCTGAGATCTGGGGGGAAACAGAGACAGACAACACAGAGAGAGCAAAGACAGACAACACAGAGAGAGTAGAGACAGACAACACAGGGAGAGCCTTCCTGGTCTCAGGGGCCGTGGCAGAGCAGGTCTGGGAGTCACAGGCGGCCTCCATAGCCATGCCAAGGCAGGACAGGAAATCCCAGACGGCCTCCATAGCCGTGACAGGGCCTGACAGGAATTCACAGGCGGTCTCTATAGTCGTGACTGGGCAGGACAAAGATTCACAGGCGGCCTTCACAGCCGTGACTGGGCAGGACATGGAATCACAGGCGGCCTCTATAGCCGTGACTGGGCAGGACAAGGAATCACAGGCAGCCTCTAGAGCCGTGACTGGGCAGGACAAGGAATCACAGGCGGCCTCTATAGCCGTGACTGGGCAGGACAAGGAATCACAGGCGGCCTCTATAGCCGTGACTGGGCAGGACAAGGAATCACAGGCGGCCTTCACAGCCGTGACTGGGCAGGACATGGAATCACAGGCGGCCTCTATAGCCGTGACAGGACAGGGCGAGAGTTCATAGACAGCCTTCCTAGCCGTGACAGGACAGGGTGAGAGTTCATAGACGGCCTCCATGGCCGGAGAAGGACAGGGCGAGGGCTCATAGACAGCCTTCCTAGCCGTGACAGGACAGGGTGAGAGTTCACAGGCGGCCCTCCTAGCCGTGACAGGGCAGGGTGAAAGTTCACAGGAGGATACCACTGACACCTCTGGAGGCTCTGCAGCTAACGCCGCCACCTCTGGAGGTTCTACGGTGGTAACATGACCGGCTGAGAGTACATTGCTGGGCGCCACCACCTTGCAAGGGGCTGAGGCGAGCACCACCGCTTGGGGAGGTTCTGCAGCGGATGCCATCCCCTGGGGCAGTTCAGTGATGGTGTATGCGGCCCAAATGCAACATAAAGCGATCCCTATCATGGGAAGAGCTTCAGACAGGGAAATCAGTTCAGGGACAGGAGGGCCAAAGTGAGTGGATTTGGGGATACCAGCAGTGCGTACAGACACCAGCGGTGCATCCCTCACGCTGGATATCAAACAGGAAACTCGAAGGACTGACCTTAAATCTCTGGGTGGAATAGGCTCTGGCTGAGGAGCTGAGACGTGAAGAGGCTCTGGCTGAGGAGCTGAGACGTGAAGAGGCTCTGGCTGAGGAGCTGAGACGTGGCGTGGCTCTGGCTGGTCAGCTGTGACGTGGCGTGACTCTGGCTGGTCAGCTGTGAGTTGGGTGAGTTCATGATGATCCACAGTGGCTTGGTGTGACTCTGGATGATGAGCTGAGACGTGAAGAGGCTCTGGCTGAGGAGCTGAGACGTGGCGTGGCTCTGGCTGGTCAGCTGTGACGTGGCGTGACTCTGGCTGGTCAGCTGTGAGTTGGGTGAGTTCATGATGATCCACAGTGGCTTGGTGTGACTCTGGATGATGAGCCGAGACGTGGTGTGACTCTGGCTGGAGAGCGGAGACGTGGTGTGACTCTGGCTGGAGAGCGGAGACGCTCTCCAGAATGGTCAAACAGAACAGGGTCAATCACCAGCAATGGAAACAGCGTAGATGAGGCAGAGACGTGGTCAGATAAACAGGCAGAGTAATCAGGGCAGGCGGCTAATATCAGAGTCCAGGGAAACAGTCCGAGTCAGGGCAACCAGAGAGGAATCACAGAGTCGAGGATCAGGGCAGAGGTAATAACAAACACGGGTAGTAACGCTCAGAAGTGACAGCCGGGGCAAATGAAGACTTCACAATGAGTGCATGGAAGTGTGCTGCTTATATGTGTGTGTGTGAATGAGGTGCAGGTGTGGCAAGATAATCAGGCCCAGGTATGAGGAATGATGGGAAACTGAGTCCGAATGTGAGTTAGTATTCAGGGGATGGCTCCCTCTGGTGGTGCAGGGGGGGGGAGCTTCGATCATGACAGTAATATTAATGTATGTTGATCAGAGGGATGTAATGCCAGAGTAAAGTAACACACATCAGTGTTCAGATCATCTTTTTTCTTGACAAAATCAATAAAATGCAATATTTATATCTGCTGAATGTAAGCTTGTCTATATTCCAAGCTCGTCTGCTGCACCTCATCACATGCATGAGTCGTGAAAATTATGAACAGAAATCTTGAATTATTTGATTGTTTGATTATAAATCAGCGGGTCGAGGCATCAAAAGTAACTAAGCTGTTTTATGGATGGAAACTGTAATAGTATTACTGAAATCTTATTAGTAATTAGTTACACTACTGCAAAAAGTAATATTATTACAGTAACTTAATTACTAGTAATTAGTTTCTGCCCAACACTGCAGATGCATTTTGAAACAACATGGATTGTGAAAATCACTACAATTTAAAAAGAAATCTATTTATTGTGTTTCAGTTTGACCACTTTTTCTGATGTGGTCAGGAAGATGTAATGGTACAATTTGAGGTCACACTAATATTGAATGCTTGTCCTTCACAGGTTCTCACTCACTGATGGTCTTTGCAACATATATAGATGGACAAACACCATTTAATGAGTTCAGTCTTGTGGTGATGTTGGATGATGTGCAAGTAGCGTATTATGACTCAAGCACATGGAAACCTGTCTATCGCTCTCACAGTGAAACAAAATACTATGATGAAGAGCAAAGGGATGCTGGTGTTGTATTTAAATATATATATAACAGCCTGAAAGATTGGGAGTTACATTGTAAGGATCGATTAAATCACACAGATCACACAGGTTAGTAAACACAATTAATTAATTTCACACAAAATATTTTATCCTCTTATAATGTGCTATGTCAGTGAATACCAATAGGTTTTAATGACATGTCTTTCCATTCATCTACAGGTGTGTATGTTACTCAGAGACTTGTTGGATGTGATTTATTAGACAATGATGAACCAGGTTTACTTCAGGCTTGGGATGCTTTTGATGGACAAAATATTGGGGATTTCTCCTTTGACATGGAAAAAAATGAAATCCAGTACACAGAGCAATGGAGAATAGCATGGGACCAAGCAAAACGGCTTCATGTAAAGTTAATTATTCAAAATGTGTGTCACCCTATTTGCATTAAAACCTTGCGGAGGTACCTGAACATAGAAAAGAACAACGTCATGAGAAAAGGTGAGTGATTTCTCCTGATTAACCTCAGCAGTGCTGACAGAAAATACCTTTGAATGTTTTATGAATTATGATCACCATAAATTAGTGACTAATGCAATAAACCCAACAGTTGTAGCAAATTAGCTCAAAAGGGGAATGTATATAAATTATAATTATATCTTACAGTATTAATGCATTAGAACCTGTTGTTAGATCAGATCATAAAAGGGACATTATTCACAAGCGATCACAGAATCAGAAACTCATTTAATTCATGCACATTTACATTTACATTTAGTCATTTGGCAGACGCTTTTATCCAAAGCGACTTACAATTGGGGAGTACATAAAGCGATTTATCTTGAAGAGGCAATCAGACAGAGCAAGTGCTCGTAACACCAAGTCTCAGTCACTGTTCAAATAAGTACAAGCTAGCAAGGGAAGGAGAGAAAGATAAAGGGAAAGATTTTTTTTTTTTTTTTTTTTTTTTAAAGAACAAGTTTAGGATGAAGTCACGTAGTGCCGAAAGAGATGAGTTTTCAGTTGTTGCTTGAAAATTGACAGGGATCCAGCATTCCGGATAGGGGTGGGAAGATTATTCCACCATCCAGGAATGGTGTTCTGGAGAGTGATTTTGAGCCTCTCTGTGATGGTACCACAAGGCGTCGCTCACTAGCAGATCTCAGACTTCTGGAGGGGATGTAGATTCGTAATAGTGAGTGGAAGTAGTGCTGAGCCTGTGGTCGTTCTGTATGCAAGCATCAGTGTCTTGAACTTGATGCGAGCTGCCACTGGTAGCCAGTGCAATGAGATGAAGAGAGGTGTAACATGGGTACTTTTGGGCTCTTTGAAGACCAGTCGTGCCGCTGCATTCTGAATCATTTGTAGAGGTTTGATTGTGTTTGATGGAAGACCAGCCAGAAGAGCATTGCAGTAGTCCAGCCTAGAAACGACAAGGGCCTGGACAAGAAGTTGTGCAGCATGCTCTGTCAGGAAGGGCCTGATTTTTCTGATGTTGTGTAGCGCAAACCTGCAAGA
>CM041797.1:1214280-1222868 GCA_023376895.1 Aspiorhynchus laticeps | reverse complement strand
AATACCTATATATTAGGGCTGTGTATTGGCAAGAATCTGGCGATACGATACGTATCACGGTACAGGGGTTGCGATACGATATATTGCGATACATTGCGATACTGTAAGCAAGGCGATATATTGGGATATTTCTTATTTTAGGAATAGGATATATATTTTAGGAAAGCTGTCATTAAGAACACACCACCATATGCAAACCTTAGCAATAAATAAATAAATAAATAAAACATTTTAACCAGAAGACACTGGGATCTGCAATTGCAATAATCAGTCCCTGTAACATTCAACATTATTGAACCACTTTTTGTGCAGCACGAGTCCAGGGGAAAAATAAAGTGCTTGCAGGATTCTTTACTTAAATGTATGTATAAAATGTATTTTATAAAAAAGACCATATATATTTTTAGACCCTGCTTTAAAGGTTCACAGTTTAAGTTTACAATTGTAATATACAATGTCATAACATTTTGATCTGAGCAAAAAATGACATCTGCTTAGTATTAATGAAATATAAAGTGCTTGCTGGATTCCTAATGAAAACAAAACAAATGTAAACAATAAAATAAATACAGATGTTGAACATTCTCAGAACCTTTCAACTTGGATTTCACAGGTTTTTCAGTTTGTATTTATGTTCTGCGTGGAATCGCAGAGACGGTGACCACCTGGCAAGAGATCTGTTGTGGGACAGTAGATATGATTTTGCAGGACAATGCGGGACAAGTGTGAGACCGATACATTTACTACTGTTATGCCATTTAAATACTGATTTACATTACATCCGTTGTCTTGTGCGCTGATTTATGTTTCTGCCGGTGGATGCCCATTGCCCACACTCGAGGTTGCGCTTCTGGCAGCATTTAATCCAGGAGAGAGTATAAGGTTTGAGCGTGCACACGTAGGCCTAATGTCTGATCGAGAGAGAGAGAGCGCATCTGTTTTGTGTGAGAGTGAAGAGAATCCTGCGAGCGGAGACATTTGTTGCGCTCTCGCGTTACAATAATGCGCTCTGGGCACGTCATTAAAATAACGCCATAGAAACCGCCTCAAACTAACTATTAAAATGAGAAGAAAGTCGTGTCTGAAAGGTGCAAGCTTTTTTTTTAAAAAATGAAAGGAGAATATCGTGTTTTTCCGTGTGCGCTCGACCATTTCCGTCGGTGGTGCTCGAGCACTTGATGAGGTCCGCACATACTTTGCGCCATCCACACAGTCGTCATCAGCGGAAAAAAACCTCTTTATGACTGCGTCGGTTGGTTATTTTCACAGCTAGAACATGCTGTGGATTTTTAAATGCCAGTCACAGTTTTAATGTATTTCTTATTTTGGTATTTCAATTTCTGGGATGAAAAAAAAATACAGAATACATAATTGAAATGCGGGACGCAGCTTACATCTTGCGGGACGTGGGACAAAGCTCCCAATTTCGGGACTGTCCCGCAAAATGCGGGACGGGTGGTCACCCTACAGAGACAGCGACGCGAGCACCGCCCCAACTACACAAAACGCCCCCGACAAGAGAGAAAGCTGAAGGCTTTTCACACGGGGCGCGGCAAGCGCTCGCGCCACAGTCCCGGGGCGGACATTACCACAAAAGCCCAAATGACGCCACACTTCAGCTTTGTACACCGAAACGAGAGCTGGAACAATTCTTTCATCCTCCATTACTGGCAGCGAACTATATTAACGCAAACATTAGTGGTGTGCTCTAATGCTAGTATTTCCTGTCACTGTTTAAGTTCAGAGATGAAGACTGCAATCTAGCGGCCGGGATATGAACTCAAAACGAAACAACTGCCATGAATCCTGTATGATTTTTTTTTTTTTAAATATCGATATTCCGTTTTTGAGAATCGATACAGTATCGCCAAACAAAATATCGCGATACTCACGTGTATCGATATTTTCTTACACCCCTACTATATATACAGAATTACTGTAATCAATTGAGCCGAAAAATTAAGCCCAAAGGGCCCATATATAATGAAAATAAAATAGGCCCAAATATAGAGCCCTGTGGCACACCACCATGTAATTTAGCTGATGTAGAACACAAATCTCCAAGGCAAACCGAGAAAGATCTATCTTTTAAATATGATTTAACATTTAAAATGATTTTAACATGAACAACTAACACACAGATGACAGAGGTGAAGCGAGTTATGACGAAGAATTATGAAGACAATCATGATGAATAGCTATGTTGTCATCCACCTATTTTTATATGCATATCGCATAAAAAAATGCCAAGATGCACATCAGTTTTAAAAATGTGCATAAAAAAAAACATTTTATGTGCTCAACTAAGTACGATAAATTTCTTATCTGGTAAGAAAACTATGATAGAAACAAGTTTACCGAATAAATTCCTTAATGCGCATTACTGGACCAAACACTGGACTGATCTCATGCACAGCATCTGAAACGCTCGAGCAAAGTCTCGTCAAAGTGCTTCGTTATAATTAACTCCCAAAACTGTGTTTGCAAACAGCAGACTCTGAAAATAAGATCACATGACCGCGTTTCGTCTGCGCGCTCTGAAGCTCGTGATTTATTGTATACACAAATTATTATATACAGTGCCTTCTACTGCAGCAAATTTAATTTTTCTTTGTGATGTTTAGCAAGTTAATCAGGAGGTGAGGATTTTGTTCTCTTCAATGCACTGGATGGAAACGGTGCTTTATTTGCAAATGTTTTATGCGATATTCCAATTTTGCGCATAAGTTTAATTCGTAACTTTGGATGGAAACATAGCTAGTCATAAGTCCTGTTTAATACTGTAAAGCTGCTTTGACACAACCTGTATTGTAAAAAACACTATGTAAATAACGGTGACTTGACTTGACAATAAAAGCAGACACATTAATAAAGAGAGTCATTCAAGACTCCTTCAGATCTCCTTCACTGCAGAAACACAGATGGTTAAAGCAGCAAAAAAAAGTTCAGGGCATTAAATATTCGCTGTAATCGCATAATTAATCTCCACACCGTTTCCTCGAAAGACCAAAGTTTGATCTAATAATGTTACACAAAAGCAGAGTGACGACATGCGTGTGTTATAAAAGCGTCTTTAATTGGTAAAGCCCTGTAATGAAAGCCATGATTGTTCTGGAAGAAGCGGTGATCTGTGTTCATGTATGTGGACGTCTGCTGGGGCATGATGGGATTGCTAACACTCTCTCCGCGCATGCTAGTCACCATCTGTATGAACTCAGACATGCTCAATCATCACAAACACAAAGAGCTTGGGAAGTGAAAAAACGCCTTTTCTGAAGCTCCCGCATGCATTCGGACTAAAGCTGGTCCAATATCTGGAGGAGCTTAAGAGCTTAAAAAGAACAGCAAGAATGAGCAGAGATTACCGCAGCCGCTATTGTCACCGGATTAAACCGACATGATGGATAATCTTTATTCTCCCATCAATCTAGGGACACTACTAACCAGCACTGATGCTACTAACTCAACCACTCCATCAGTAAGGGCTGATAATCAGTGAATGCCATTAATGACTTGAAATTCATAATCAAATAGGCTAATAGAGATTTCAGTGCATTCCAAGAACAATCTGTAGAAATACGGCCCAATATGCCAGTGTAAACATGAAGGGTTTTACATATTGATTTTCACAGGTGTTTTACCTGTATTTTTAATTATGCATTCTGCATTCATTATTTGTTTCCATCCCATCTTGTCCCTGGGGAATGCAGACGGCGGATGATTGTGGCACTAATCTGATGTCCAGATCGGGCCACACACACTCACTGACCACCTTTATCAGGTCACTTCAGCCAACGCCAGATGGACGTCTAGAGTCGAGTGACGACACACTCCATTAATTAGCTGCTAAATAAGCTGCTTTTGTCTGCTGAGGGTCATGATGACATAAACAAACATGTCTCATTTGCACACAGACGAGAGATTCTCTTCAGACGTTTGACATCTGAGCTGAATCACCTTCTTTAAACGTTGCCAGTGGCTAATTACACTGAGTGTAGGAAAGGTGTAAATAGTGCTAGATAGAGTTTACAGCAAACACAAACAGCAACACGTACTGTAGCATCTGCAAACAGAGATAGATGCTGCTCACGCAGACTGTAAACAGAAGTGATGTGTTAGTAGTACTGAAGGGAAAATATCAGAGCAGCGAGTGGGTGGAGTCAGTGAGTGGGCGCAGTCAGTCCGTGGGGCAGGTCAGTGAGTGGGCGGAGTTAGTCAGTGGGGCAGGCCAGTTAGTGGGTGGAGCCAGTCAGTGGGTGGAGTCAGCGAGTGGGCGGGGCAGTCAGTGGGCGGAGTCAGTCCGTGGGGCAGGTCAGTTAGTGGGTGGAGTCAGTGAGTGGGCAGAGTCAGTCAGTGGGGCAGGTCAGTTAGTGGGTGAAGTCAGCGAATGGGCAGAGTCAGTCAGTGGGGCAGGTCAGTTAGTGGGTGGAGTCAGCGAGTGGGCAGAGTTAGTCCGTGGGGCAGGCCAGTTAGTGGGTGGAGCCAGTCAGTGGGCAGGACAGTTAGTGGGTGGAGTCAGCGAGTGGGTGGGGCAGTCAGTGGGCGGAGTCAGTCCGTGGGGCAGGTCAGTTAGTGGGTGGAGTCAGTGAGTGGGCAGAGTCAGTCAGTGGGGCAGGTCAGTTAGTGGGTGAAGTCAGCGAGTGGGCAGAGTCAGTCAGTGGGGCAGGTCAGTTAGTGGGTGAAGTCAGCGAGTGGGCAGAGTCAGTCAGTGGGGCAGGTCAGTTAGTGGGTGGAGTCAGCGAGTGGGTGGGGCAGTCAGTGGGCAGAGTCAGTCAGTGGGGCAGGTCAGTTAGTGGGTGAAGTCAGCGAGTGGGCAGAGTCAGTCAGTGGGGCAGGTCAGTTAGTGGGTGGAGTCAGCGAGTGGGTGGGGCAGTCAGTGGGCAGAGTCAGTCCGTGGGGCAGGCCAGTTAGTGGGTGGAGCCAGTCAGTGGGCAGGACAGTTAGTGGGTGGAGTCAGCGAGTGGGCGGGGTCAGTCAGTGGGCAGTCAGTCCGTGGGACAGGTCAGTTAGTGGGTGGAGTCAGTGAGTGGGCAGAGTCAGTCAGTGGGGCAGGTCAGTTAGTGGGTGGAGTCAGTTAGTGGGCAGAGTCAGTCCGTGGGGCAGGTCAGTTAGTGGGTGGAGTCAGTGAGTGCGCAGAATCAGTCAGTGGGGCAGGTCAGTGAGTGGGCGGAGTCAGTCCATGGGGCAGACCAGTTAGTGGGTGGAGCCAGTTAGTGGGCAGGACAGTGAGTGGGTGGAGTCAGTCAGTGGACAGGTCAGCGAGTGGGCGGGGTCAGTCAGTGGGCAGAATGAGCCAGTGGGTAGAGTCCTAATCTAGTGGTCTAATAAACATGGCATATATTATGAATATCGTTGGCTCTGTGACGAACTGCTTTTGTTCCTCTTTTGTAAATTTTGCTTAATCCATACATGTAAATATAAATGAAAATTACTTTCACTATGTAACCTGGTTTGACTATGGGCTCTCCCTGCTGCTGTAAACTATATGAATGCATGTCCAACAGTTCAAACCTGTGGAGTGTGAGGACACGAGCGCCGCCGATGCATGCTTTTCTCCCATATGCCAAAAAATATATTCACATTTACATTTAGTTATTTAGCAGATGCTTTTATCCAAAGCGACTTACAAATGAGGACAATGGAAGCAATCAAAATCAACAAAAGAGCAATGATACGCAAGTGCTATGACAAGGCTCAGTTAGCTTAACACAGTACACATAGCAAGGTTTTTTTTAATTATGTAATAAATAAAAAGAAAACAGATAGAATAGAAAAAGAATAGAGCAAGCTAGTGTTAGAGGCCTTTTTTGCTTTTTGTTAATTGTAAAATAAATAAAAAGAAAACAGATAGAATACAAAATATTAGAAAAGCTAGTGTTTTTTTAAAGAAAACAAGCAGTTAGTAAATGAATAGAATGCAAGTCTAAAAGGGAAAAAAAAAATTAAGAATAGAATTAGAATAGAGAGTGCTAGAGGGTCAAATAAAGATGGAAGAGATGTGTTTTTAGCCGATTCTTGAAGATGGATGAGGACTCAGCTGCTGGGATTGAGTTGGTCAGGAGGGAACAGTTAATGTAAAAGTCTGTGAAAGTGATTTTGTGCCTCTTTGTGATGAACAATAAAGCGATGTTCACTTGCAGAACACAAGCTTCTAGAGGCACATAAGTCTGAAGTAATGAATTTAGGTGAAGGTGTGCAGAGCCAGAGGTGGTTTTGAAGGCAAACATCAATGCATTGGATTTAATGCGAGCAGCTATTGGTAGCCAGTGCAGATTGATAAACAGAGGTGTGACGTGTGTTCTTCTCGGCTCATTAAAAATGAATCTTGCTGCCGTGTTCTGGATTAATTGTAGAGATTTGATGGAACTGTCTGGAAGACCTGCCAAGAGAGCATTGCAATAGTCAAGTCTGGACAGAACAAGAGCTTGAACAAGGAGTTGTGAAGCATGTTCTGAAAGAAAGGGCCTGATCTTCTTGATGTTGAATAAAGCAAATCTGCAGGACCGGGCCGTTTTAGCAATGTGGTCTGAGAAAGTCAGCTAATCATCAATCATAACTCCAAGGTTTCTGGCTGTTTTTGAAGGAGTTATGGTTGATGTGCTTAACTGGATGGTGAAATTGTGATGAAACGATGGGTTTGCACAAGCAGTTCTGTCTTAGCTAGATTGAGTTGAAAGTGATGGTCCTTCATACAGCAAGAAATGTCTGTTAGACATGCTGAGATGCGAGCAGCTATCGTCAGATCATCAGGATGGAATGAGAGGTAGAGTTGAGTGTCATCAGCATAGCAGTGATATGAAAAGACATGTTTCTGAACGACAGAACCTAGTGATGCCATGTAGACAGAGAAGAGAAGTGGTCCGAGAACTGAGCCCTGAGGCACTCCAGTA
The DNA here is from genome assembly GCA_023376895.1 of Aspiorhynchus laticeps. Lineage (NCBI taxonomy): Eukaryota > Metazoa > Chordata > Actinopteri > Cypriniformes > Cyprinidae > Aspiorhynchus > Aspiorhynchus laticeps. The sequence goes on along the minus strand of CM041797.1, from coordinate 1,215,978 downwards.
GTTAGATGTTGTGACTTAGATCCTTCAAGGTGTGAGACGTGAGGTGTCCATCTGAGAGGTAAGACTCAAACCAATGGAGTGCGGTTCCAGAGATGCCTTAAGATTTAATATATATTAAATATATGCTAAATATATGTTAAACAGTGAAGCTCAAGAAAATATATTTTGGAAATTGAAACATATGAAATATATTTCAAAATGTAAAATAAAGAAAATAAATTTCCAATCTTACAGTAGCCTTCATTTAGGCTGAATGCAAATGTGGATGACCATCCTTTAATATGATGCTTATTAAACATTAAACATCTGCTATAACTCAATACCAGAGCAAACATTCACCGCTGGTAATGGCTCTCTGAAGGGTCAAACGTGGCTTGTTTACTCTTCGGTCAGTCGCAGTGACGTGTGTGTGTGTGTGTGTGTGTGAGCGTGAATGAGAGACGTCTCTGAATGCACTTGACTCTGACTCAGGTAATGCTGGAGAGTCACTGCGTGTGAGCACTAAAGCCGCTTCTGATCTACTTTACACCTAATTGTCTTTGAGCTTTGGGTCACTGGGGCAACATTTGACACGAGAACCTGCTGCTTCACGACCAAACCTCCTGCTGCAACGCCGGCCAATCACAGGCTGAGAATCTCAGGAAAACATCTCCATGCTGGAAATCACAGCAGCCACGTCTCAAACTGAATTATGAGCACTGCACGTCATATTTACATCGTTTCATAAGCGGCTGATATTTAACGTGTATGAACACGCAGTGACAAAACACTGATGTTACGAAGCGTCAGAGACTCAACAAATAAAGTGTCAATATTTATACAGGAGAATCTCACAAAAACAGGCTTTGGTCAGAAAACAAATACAATTAAATTTAATTATAAAAATTAAACAATGAAATGACGTTGTGTAACGATCATGACACCTATTTTAAAGGTCAATATTGTTAATTCTCATTACTGTAATGTCTCTGAATTATTTTTTTTGTTTATTTTAATAACTGAAATACAGGCAGCACAATACAAATACCACGATGTGTAAATATTTACCTAATTAATTCACATTTAGTCGTTATTTTTTGCACATGTCAATGATAAGAATGTGCGGGGGTGTTTAGTCGTCAAGGCAATAAAGCAATAAATCTCACAATGCAAATAATGCTCTTGCAAACAGGATTAATTTTCATTAAGCAACACTTAATCTGTTATTTTCTTGCTTTAGGGTTTAACGTGAGCTGGGCGTGATGTTCTGGGCTTTATGAGATTCACTCAGACTGACCGGCAGGTTCACTTCCAAACACTGTATGAATACAGAAAGTGTAAATAATTGAATCTGTCGGTTTTATGCTCCAGGCTCAAGACTCACGTAACTGCGGAAGGAGGATAAAAGAGAAATAATTATGTGTTTCTCTCATCTTTGGCTCACAAACATGTTCTCGAAGGCGACTAGTAAACACTAGAAAACAGAAAATGTACTATGAGTATTTGTGATATAAATATATATTTATTATGTTTTTAATGTCACGTCGGCTGTCGGTTATCTTCAAGGAGAGAACAGAGTAATATTTAAGACATTTAACATTAATAAAACACACATATCTCTGAGTAAAAACACTGAAGTCCTGGTTATTATCTGTTGTGTGTCTGTGATTCAGGTTTGGATTTTACTGTATTTCTTTAACGCTATGCATAAACTGATTA
>CM041797.1:1206780-1209280 GCA_023376895.1 Aspiorhynchus laticeps | reverse complement strand
CAGCTTTATTTCTATACAATACAGACTGTGTCAAAGCAGCTTCACAGAGATAAACTAAATATGATGATGAAAATACAGATTCTGCTGTGAAGAAACACAGTAGTGCCATTATTCAGATCAACTCAGGTTAATATCAGTGTGAAGTTCATCTGTTTCAAAACGATTTCAAAGCAGCTCTCCAGAAGAAACAATCTACACTTAAACCCGAAGAGGATCCACCAATCACAGACGGCGCTGACGGTTACCATGGAAGCATAACGTGAGAGACAGAATAACAACAACAAAAAATCCAGAAAAACACATTTCAAAAAAGTTATAAATTGATTTGCATTTTAATGAGTCATAAGTATTTGACCCCTTCGCAAAACATGACTTTAGTACTTGTTGGCAATCACAGAGGTCAGACGTTTCTTGTAGTTGTCCAGCAGGTTTGCACACATCTCAGGAGGGATTGTGTCCCACTCCTCTTTGCAGATCCTCTCCAAGTCATCAAGGTTTCGAGGCTGATGTTTGTCACTCGATCCTTCAGCAGCTCCCGCCACAGGTTTTCTATGGGATTAAGGTCTAGGTCACTCCAGGACCTTAATGTGCTGCTTCTTGAGCCGCTCCTTTGTTGCCTTGGCTGTGTGTTTTGGGTCATTGTCATGCTGGACCCATCCACGACCCATTTTCAATGCCCTGACGGTACATGGCCCTGTCCATCATCCCATTGATGCGGTGCAGTTGTCCTGTCCCCTTAGCAGAAAAACACCCCCACAGCATAATGTTCCCACCTCCGTGTTTGACGGTGTGGATGGTGTTCTTGGAGTCATAGGCAGCATTCCTCGTCCTCCAAACACGGCGAGTTGAGTTGATGCCAAAGAGCTGGATTTTGCTCTCATCTGACCACAACACTTTCACCCAGTTCTCCTCTGAATCATTGGCAGACTTCAGACGGGGGGACCTTGCGGGCGCTGCAGGATCTCAGTCCTTCACGGCGTAGTGTTACCAATTGTTTTCTTGGTGACTATGGTCCCAGCTGCCTTGAGATCATTGACAAGATCCTCCCATGTGGTTCTGGGCTGAAGCTGCTTGGCGATGGTCTTGTAGCCCATTCCAGCCTTGTGTAGTTCTCCCTGACATCCTTGGACAGATCTTTGGTCTTGGTCATGGTGGAGAGTTTGGAATCTGATTGATTGATTGATTGATTGATTGATTGATTGATTGATTGATTGATTGATTGATTGATTGATTGATTGATTGATTGATTGATTGATTGATTGATTGATTGCTTGGGGGCAGTCGTGGCCTAATGGATAGAGAGTTGGACTTGTAACCCGAGGTCGTGGGTTCGAGTCTCAGGTCCGGCAGGAATTGTCGGTGGGGGGAGTGACTACATATACCATGACTGAGGCAGAACTGGGTTAAATCTCATAAACCATCAACAAACTACACAAGATGAAAGACAATATGAGTTAGGTGACATTGAGCTTAATTAACCTCATTTTGTGCTGAACACAGTGTGTTTTCTGAGCTCAGTTACTGTGTATGGTAATATTAATATCAACGTTTGAGTTGAAGTTTACAGGGTACTATACAAAACCATTGGCTCTTCACTTGTAGAGCACATTCTGAGCACTAAAATAATGACATAAAATTATATAACGAAGATTATCTGTTTCAATTGAGGTGATGTGTGGAGCTCGTTTGTGAACGTCATCATCATGCAATCAATGTCAAGACAAACGAGCCGTGAGCCACTCCTCCATAAGACCAACAAACCGAATGAGACGGCGTGTTCAAACTCATCTCCAACACCTCATTTGTTTGTGCAAACGTCTTCTAGAATAAGCCCGAGGAGACGTTCATCTTCTCCTCTGCATGAAAGCATCTTTCTAAAACTCTCCAGTCGCTCTTCGTCACAGCTCATTCGTTAAAGACTGTGATCGTGGTGTTTGTGTGTCTGCTTCACTACCATATCTGAGGAATCATTAGAGAATAGCCTAGCTAATATGGGCCAGGATAGTGGACTAGTCTCCCAAAGACTAATACTAGATTGATTAGTTAGTGAAATCCCCATTTCAATATTTGTCAGGTGGTGAAAAAACAACAACAAAATAATTCAAAGACCAATTAAGTGCACTATATGGCTACATCCATCAGAAGAGCATGTGTGTAAAACACCTTCAACAACATGCTTTAAAACACCGCTGGACTTCATCAAATATCACAAATCATCTGCTGTCAGAATCCCCAGAGCCGTAACATACAAAACATGATTTAGTTAGAATACTCTACTAAGCCCCTTTCACACTGCACGTTGGTCCCGGAAAATTGCCAGAAAATTGCCGGAGTGCCTTCTGTGTGAACACAAACACGTCCCGGGATTAATTCCGGGACTGATCCCGGGTTGGGGACCTATACCCCCTTTCCACCAGCAGGAACCAGGTGCTAGTTCAGAGCCAGTGCTACTGCCGGTTCTTAGTTGGTTCGACTGGCGAGCCCTTTAAGAACCGGTTGC
>CM041797.1:1121780-1201780 GCA_023376895.1 Aspiorhynchus laticeps | reverse complement strand
TAGAAAGAGTGGAATCCTGGAAATCCTTCTCGATTTGCCTAGAAACCATTAAAGCAGCCGCGACGCGATCCTCGGACGCGCGGTGTTCTGATCCGCGTCGCTCCGCCTGATCGCGCGTCACGACGCGTTGTGTTACGAGGCGGAGCACACGCAACGCGACCTGTTTGACAGCACCGTATCCACGCGCTCCTCACGAACAAACACGAACGCACACACAGTCAGAGCACACCGGGGCTAGTTGTCACACCTGACGCTAATGTAACATATCCATATAGTCTATGAGATATGTTGTCATAAAGTAAAAACATAAGTAAAACCTATTGGAAATGTGAGCAATGTGAGATATATGTTATATAAGTAAAAGATAGACATGCATTTTAAAACATTATTACAAGAAAACACAATATATATGTGTTTATGTAGGTTGTTTACTAATACATTTGCATATATAAACTAAATATGTTGACATATATGGCTGCTACATATATGAATTATTAACATATGTACATATATACATTTTGCTATTGGAATTTTTATATATTATATGTGTCCCTGGTGCACAAAACCAGTCATAAGAGTCAGTTTTGTGAAATTGGGATGTATGCATCATCTGAAAGCTGAATAAATAATCTTTTCATTGATGTATGGTTTGTTATGATAGAACAATATTTGTAAATCTGGAATCTGAGGGTGCAAAAAAAATCTAAATATTGAGAAAATCACCTTTAAAGTTGTTCAAATGAAGTTCTTAGCAATGCATATTACTAATCAAAAATTAAGTTTTGATATATTTATGGTAGGAAATTTACTAAATGTCTGTATTGTTGGTTGTTATGACTGCTTTTGTGCTCCAGGGACACATATATATACACATCTAATATCTTCACCTAGTCAGAGAATGTATGTATGTGGAAATTATTTATCACCTTATAGGTAACATTTATTGGCAATATACACTGCTGTTCAAAAGTTTAAGATCAGTAAGATTTTTAATGTGTTTTTTTTTTAAAAAAAAAGAGGTTTCTTATGCTTATTAAGGCTGTATCTATTTGATCAAAAATATAGAAAAAAGCTGTAATATTGTGAAATATTATTGCAATTTCTAATATTGGTTTCCTATTTTAATATACTTTAAAATAGAATTTATTTCTGTGATCAAAGCTGTATTTTCAGCATCATTACTCCAGTCTTCAGTGTCACATGATCTTCAGAAATCATAATAATATGCTGAATTATAATCAGTGCTGGAAACATTGGATAAATGGATAACAATGTGATAGTAAACTTATATTGTTAGAAAAGATTTCTATTTTGAATAAATGCTGTTCTTTTTAACTTTTTATTCATCAAAGAATCACAGAAAAAGTATCACAGGTTCCAGAAAAATATTAAGCTGTTTCCAACACTGATAATAAATCAGCATATTATTATGATTTCTGAAGGATCATGTGACACTGAAGACTGCAGTAATGGCTGCGTCATGGAAATAAATTCTATTTTAAAGTATATTAAAATAGGAAACCAATATTAGAAATTGCAATAATATTTCACAATATTACAGTTTTCTGTATATTTGATCAAATAAATACAGCCTTGATGAGCAGAAGAGACTTCTTAAAAAACATAAAAATCTTACTGATTCCAAACTTTTGAACGGCAGTGAATGTCATATATTACATTTCCATATGGGAAGAAACAATTTACATTTATGCATTTAGCAGACGCTTTTATCCAAAGCGACTTACAGTGCATTCAGGCTATACATTTTTTTCAGTATGTACAATACTGTATGTACAATACAATATTCACAAATAACTTGCTTGTTATCTCTAGCAGTGCTTTTGGTGATTTCAAGTCATCTAGTTATTTCAGTCAATGTTCATTTGTGAATTATATTCTAAAACTACATAATTGTTTTGTTACATACTGTACATTCAGTCAAGAGTCACTGATGAAGGTAGATCTGAACTGAAAGATCAAACTGCGTTTACAGGATATGGGCATTTCAATGTTATATATTGTATTTTTACACAATCTATTAATGTTAGGCAAAGCAATGGTTTGTGTGTATGTTTGTATTCTGTTTTATTGCCTCATGAACTGTTTTGTGGTTGTTTTTGCTGTCATAAATGCTGCTGAAATCCATATAATCTTCAACAAAATAAAAGTTTTTTGTAATCTAGACTATAGGCTTTGAGTCTATACAGAAAATGACTATGAAGCGACCCTGAGAAAGCACAAAACATGTGACAGCTCGCCCCGTCCCATCATGTCATACAGTTCATTGATTCAGTATCATTTATCAATATCAGACCTTATATGACTGTGTAACCGAGGCCAAGCGGGTTCTCAATCAAATGGATTTATTACATAAATGGCTGCTTTTTTCTCGAACCGACTGGGATAAACAGCCTTCCAGAAACCGTCCCAGGTTACGTATGTAACCATGGTTCCCCGAGGGAACGAGACGCTGCGTCGGAAAACGCTAGGGGAACGCCTTCAGCGATACTAAGCTCTGAATCATATGTGTAATCAGTCCAATCGATGGGCGAGACGTCAGAGGCGGGTGACGTCATGACCAGGAAGCTTAAAAGCACGTGAGGTGCAGCCGGCGCCAGCTTCTAGGAATGAGGCTGAGCTCTAGTAGGGATGCCGGAAGTATGGCCCTGCGACGCAGCATCTCGTTTCCTCGTGGAACCATGGTTACATACGTAACCTGGGACGTTCCCCTTCAGGAACTCAAGCTGCATCGGAAAACGCTAGGGGAACAAGATGTCCACGCCGCCAGACTTGCAAATCCCTGCCTAGTGTGGAAGAGCACAGCTATAGCAAGAGAACAGAAGAGCCAGGGGTGGCTCGCAAATCTAGGTCATAGAACCTGATGAACGTGATGGGCATAGACCATCCCGCAGCATTGCAGATGTCCTGCATAGGCACACCTGCCAGAAAAGCCTTGGAGGCCGCCACACTTCTCGTTGAGTGAGCCTTGACCCCCAATGGTGAGGGGAGATCAGAGGACTCATAAGCAACAGTAATGGCATCAACTATCCACCGGCTGAGAGTCTGCTTGGAAGCAGGATTACCTCACTTAAGGGGACCATAGCAAACAAGCAGTTGGTCCGCCCTTCTCCACAGGGCAGCTCTGTGGACGTATGCATCCAGTGGACACATACAATTAAGCCTCTGCTAGTCAAGCTCCCTGAAGGGAGGAGGACAAAAAGCCTGAAGTACAACAGTCCGTGGTGTAGAGGAGGGGACCTTAGGAACATACCCCGCACGAGGGTACAGAATAGCTTTGGCCAGACCGGGCGCAAGGTCGAGATAGGAAGGCACCACAGAAAGGGCCTGCAGATCCCAACTCTCTTTATAGAAGATATTGCTAAGATAAACACAGTCTTTAATGTAAGAAGACGATCTGATATCTCCTCGATAGTTTCAAAGGGAGGCCTACAGAGAGCTTCTAGCACCACAGCGAGGTCCCAAGGAGGGACCTGAGATCGTACCTGAGGCCTGTAACCAGGGGGTCCTTGCCCACTGACTGACCACCAAGAGGGGCGTGGTAGGCCGCTATAGCCGCCACATATACCTTCAGGGTGGAGTTGGTTAACCCTGTGGAGAAACGGGCCTGCAAGAACTCCAGCACTGTACCAACCGGGCAGTTAATTGGGTCAAGTGAAGAGTCTCCACTTCAGGGCATACAGTTTCCTCGTTGAGGGTGCTCTAGATTGGAGGATGGTCTCAACAACCTCGGTTGAGAGACCAGAGGCTATGAGATGTGCCCCCTCAGGGGCCACACCCACAGTTTCCACAACTCCGGGCGGGGGTGAAGGATCATACCCTCCGCCTGTGAGAGGAGATCCCTCCTGACGGGAATCTCCCATGGAGAGCCATCGAGGAGAGAAATCAGGTCAGAGAACCATACTCTGTATGCGCCAACACATGGCAATCTCACAGGTCTGGAAGAAAGTGTTTGAGTGCTCGAAACACGGCCAGCATCTCCAGGCAGTTGATGTGCCACGTGAGATGGCGACCACTCCACAGACCGTGGGCAGGGTGGCCACTCATGACCACTCCCCAGCCGGTGAGGGATGCGTCCGTCGCTAGTGTTACACGGTGACAAGGAGCTCCCAGCACCGGGCCCTGAGACAAGAACCAAGGTTTCCTCTACATGTCTAAGGCACATAGGCATTGCCGAGTGACCTTGATCATGCGAAGCAGGTTTCCCCTCTGGGAGAACCCCTTGGTTTTGAGCCACCACTGTAGGGGTCTCATGTACAGCAGGCCAAAAGGTATCACGTTGGACACAGCGGCCATCATACCCAGCAGCTTTTCAAACTGCTTGACAGTGAGACACTGCTCGACTCAATCCGAGCATAAGACAGATGTGCCTGCATCGTGGTCGAATCCCACACCACACCAAGATAAGTGGTCCTCTGTAATGGAGAAAGCACACTTTTCTTGGCGTTTAGTCTTAACCACAACTCTTTCAAATGAGCGAGAATGACATCTCGATGTCGAACCGCCATCTGCTCTGACTGAGCTAAAAATCAACCAATCGTTGATGTAATTGAGTATGCGGATGCCCTGGAGTCGCAGAGGAGCCAGAGCAGCATCCACACACTTCGTGAAAGTACGGGGTGAGAGTGCTAGGCCGAAGGGAAGAACCCGATATTGGTAAGCTTTGCCCCTGAAAGCAAACCTCAGGAATTTCCTGTGACTGGGAAGGATGGAGACATGAAAATAAGCATTTTTTAGATTTATCGTGACAAACCAGTCCTCAGACCTGATCTGAGACCTGACCTGTTTGGCAGTGAGCATTTTGAACTTCAGACGCATGACTGAGCGGTTCAATAGCCGCAGATCTAAAATCGTACGCAAACCCCCATCCTTCTTTGGAACAATGAAGTACCGGCTGTAGAACCCGGATTCTCTGTCGAGAGGAGGGACCACCTCGATGGCCTCATTACTCAAGAGAGTGTTTACTTCTTGTTCTAATACCAGAGCCTGCTCGGGGCCCACTAATGTGAGAAAAACCCCTTTGAAAGGCGGCGGCGGAGCGCCGAACTAAATGCGATAGCCTCTCTCTACAGTCTGCAGGACCCAACGAGATACATTTGGCAGTAGTTTCCACAATGCTAAATAATCTACTAAAGGAACCAGTTGTCAGGACCGCTTCGTCGAGGGCTTCCTAGACTGAAGCACGACCCTCAGATTGGGCCTCGCCTTAGAAGCCCCCGACATACACCAGCCTGACCCGCTGCCGTGTACCCCTTGCCCACCAGGGCTGATGTTGTGCACAACGGCTTGGAGGACAAGACCGGAGCCTTCAGAGACGATGCCGTGCCGGGGGACAGATAGCTCGCAAGCGTCTGCTCTACCCGGGGCATCGCTCTGTAACCGCAATCACCCAGACCCGGCACATTGCCATAGTAATCAGAGGCAGGGATGAATAAGCGGGCCGAGAATGTTTTTTCCACGATCTTGACACCTTGGTGTGGAGATCGGGGAAAAAAATGCAGGCTCTGGCGCGGAGGTAGCAGCTTAGTACGCGTTCATCGAGTTTACTTTTCTGCGGTTCAGCCTGTTTCTCGGCGGGCCAATCGATGTTTAACTTGGCAACCGCATGAGTAACTACCTCCAATAGCTCCTCATACTGTGGGGATTGAGGGGGCAAAATAAGTAAGAGTCAAAAATAAGACTCACAGAACATAGATCGTGACTGACACACACAGAGAGCTTTGCTGAATGACGGCTGCACCTCACGTGCTCTCGCCCATCGATTGGACTGATTATATGATTCAGAGCTTGATATCGCTGAAAGCGTTCCCCTAGCGTTTTCCGATGCAGCTTGAGTTCCTGAAGGGGAACCGGTGATCATCTCATGAATGGACTGAAAAGATGTCATATATTTCATTTAAGACATTTTGATCAAAGAGAGACAGAAAGAGCTGAAATAGTACATTATGAGATCATTATGATGCCTGAACCATGATTACGCCGGACACTCCATTAGTGTTATTGATGTATTGACGAGGACAAACGAGCAGCAAACACACATGAATCTGACCGGATCATGAAGCTTTCGGAGTCTAGTCTGTCTCAGATCTCCATGATGATGAGAAAGACTTCTCATGCAGGCCATTATTCAGACGACTGCAGCCAGTGAAGTATAGTGAACTTAGTGAAGAAAGCTGAACTTTGCTCTGGAGCTGGTGATGAGTCAGACATCGCAGGGGATACAGACACATTAAAGGGCAAAATCCAAGTGTTTTATGATTCATAATTCACGCCTCAGTCTGCAATACTTGTTTCAAAGGCTGTGATTGAAAGCAACGTGTCTGGTATAAACTCATCAGATCAGCCAGGTGTAAAATAACCCAGTAATAATGATGCATGCTGTAATTATCAGTTGATTCTCACAGAACGAGCCGCTCATGCAGAAGTGATCAGGATGATGTTTGGCTCTGAACACGATCACAAACAACCTGGACGTGATGAATGTTTGACCAGCAGTAATTTATTCACAAAACACACACGGGTCTGTTTGGAAAACAGCTTTTGACCAGACAATGTCAGATTTTTATTTCCCAGAATAAAGACAAGCTAAAACTGTATAATTTACTCCATTTTTATTTCAATTGGTTACAGCACTGATTCTCTTGCCTCTCGTTATTTATAATTCTCAACACAATTCATATGCGGTTGTGTTTACTCATTAAAAGGACAGGTATGACAATTTTTTCAATACATTTAACAATTTTCCTAAACTCTAACACAACATCTGTTTGTGTAGGCTATACAATTAACACATTTCTTGTTGCTTTGACACAAAATGCATACAGTTAAAACAAATTTAAAACGCTTGAACTTCTTTTACACACAAGCTCAACCGAGACCAAAACAATGTAATTTTACTGCCAAATGTTCAAATGCTTTCACACTGTATGTCAGAACAGATAACATCATGTTCTAAACCTAACTTAATAGGCTAAAGTCAAAGTGAACAGCTGTTCATATTGTGAATTGAAACACAAATATGTCCCCTGTATTTTATTCCATTTCTAATGAGAAACAGCTGATTGAAGTTATGCACATATATAAATTACAGCTGATTCCCATCTAGGAGTCACACTCAGGTGTTGAGGTTCTTTCAATCGGATGACCATATGATATACAGTAATAGACGTCCTCTTTGGGACGATCTTGTGTGGAAAAGTGCACTCATGCATAAATGTGAGATTTTAGAAGATCTGCACCAAAGACTGGTGCCAGAGGTAGAAAGGGGACAGATGGGAGACCACTTGCCAACATACACTATATTGCCAAAAGTATTGGCACCCCTTCTAATGAACAGGTTTGACTACTTTAGTAATTTCTATGAGTACAAATCTTAATGTTAAAGCATATAATGATATTCTAGGAAATTGTGTGCTTCTAATATTATAGCAACAGTTTGGACTCTTTTCTATTCTAACATGACAATGTCTCTGTGTATAAGACAAGGTTCAAAAAGAAAATGATTGATTGAGTCAGTGTGGAAGAACTTGACTGGTCTGCATAAAACCAAGTCCTAATCCCAGTTTAACACCTCTGGTGTGACTGTAAATGCAGACCTTGAGCCAAAAACTCATCACCAAACACCAATGACTTGTACATACACTATATAGACAAAAGTATTGGCACCCCCTTCTTTAGAACAGATGCACTTCCAAATCTGTGGCGACAACGATGGGAACATAATTCATGTATTTAAAAATTGTATTTCATCTCTGTTGCAACAGTTTTGTAAGTGTCTGAAATGACTGAACCCATATGTACAAGTCATTGGTGTTTGGTGATGAGTTTTTGAACCTTGTCTTATACACAGAGGTATTGTCATGTTAGAATAGAAAAGAGTCCAAACTGTTGCTATAATAGAAGCACACAATTTCCTAGAATATCATTATATGCTTTAACATAAAGATTTGTACTCATAGAAATTACTAAAGTAGTCAAACCTGTTCATTAGAAGGGGGTGCCAATACTTTTGGCAATATAGTGTATGTGATCACATGGAACAATGTGGCATTCCAGCATTCCCAGTGCAGTCACAGCCTGGTTTGACACCCATTCGAGAATGATGTCTCTTTTTCTTGCCCCTTACTCCACTTTTCTCAACCCCACTGAGGAGTTTTTATGAGCCTGGAGATGGAAGGTTTTTGACCATCGTCCCTCCTGGATGCAATGGATGCTGTATGCCAAGACATCACATCTGAACAATACCAGGGATGGATATGGCATCCCAAAAGATTCTTCCCAAGATGCCTTGCCAGAGAAGATATCAGGTGTGATGTGGATGAGAACATGTGGCCAAACGCAGAAGACCAGGCAGATTAGATGACTTTTTTTTTCATTCTTCTGAGGCTTTTTCTGTTTGTATATTTTGTATTTTCTCATAATAAATGACAGCTATATTGCATATTTTTCATTTTCTTGCATTCTTGTTTTCTTTCTTGTTTTTCAAATGTCCTGTTGCAAACAAAGCCTTTACTACAGCAATTCTCTCTCTGCCCCCCCCCCCCCATAAAATTCTATAAAGCTACTCTGAGATGGCTCATTCAACTTTTGTATTGAATTTCTGCAGCAAAATAAACAAAATACATGCATTTACTAAACCCAACAAAAGAAAAAATGTAGAGAGGCTTCAAAAGAAACTGTAGTGTAAAACACAATCTATGATCAATACAATATACAGTACTGTCTATTGTATAAGATCAGACCTGACACCTAAAATAATGCAGTTTCTTTAATTCAATTTGATGTTAGTGTTTTTATGATGTTGTGCTATGATTGACTAAGAGAACATGTGTTAGTGTTTTGGAATAATAATGTGATTTTGAAACATGTTTGCAGTGTTTTGGTAGACGTAGTGTATTGTGTTAGCGTATTATTGTAATTTGAAAATTAGTGTTGGAGTTTAGTTTGCAATGTGTGATTTTGAGCATGAAATTAATTGTTTTGTCAATTGTGTGTTGTAGGTGTGTTGGTGCGTTAAGAGTTTTTGGAAAACTGTTAGAAGTTTTGAAAAAAATGTCATAGCAATTGTAAAAAACTGTAATAGATGAATGATTATCATTTGGCTCTAGATGCGTTTGGGTATCACATGTCCTGCATTCTGCATTAAAATATACATGAGTTTTATCAAAAACAGAATGAAAGTTAAAAGATGAACACGCCGTGTCAACAGCTCTACGGCTGGAACATTCTGATAACAAACCACAGTAACTGAAGAAGGGAAACCTGCTATTTCATCCTCGTACTGTAATAATTATAATTATATAATAATTATAATTATATAATTATATATAACCACACACCTCCAATTGCTGACTGTTTCAAGATTCACTGACAGAGAGCGAGCGAGAGGCCAGACTAGTGCATGCTGGGATAGACTCGTACTGTAGATCAGAGGACAAACACAGATGCACATGTCTGTCCGGTCATACATGTGTGTGTGTGTCAAACATGTGCTGCACATGAAACTCACAGCGTTTCTTATCAGTAAGACACAAAGCATCTGTTCCTTACAGCGCCGTGTGTGTGTGTGTGTGTGTGTGCGTGCACGTGAGTGTGTGAGTGTGAGTGTGTGTGCGCGTGAGAGAGTGAGTGTGTGTGTGTGTGTGTGTGTGGCGTGTGAGAGAGAGAGAGAGTGTGAGAGAGTGAGTGAGTGAGTGAGGTGTGTGTGTGTGAGAGAGAGAGAGAGAGAGAGAGAGAGAGAGAGAAAGTGAGTGTGTGTGTGTGTGTGTGTGTGTGTGTGCACGTGAGTGTGTGAGTGCGTGTGCGCGTGAGAGAGTGAGTGTGTGTGTGTGTGTGTGTGTGTGTGCGTGTGTGAGAGAGAGAGAGTGTGAGAGAGTGAGTGAGTGAGAGTGTGTGTGTGTGTGTGTGTGTGTGTGAGAGAGAAAGTGAGTGTGTGTGTGTGAGTGTGAGTGTGTAGTGTGTGAGTGTGTGTGCATGTGAGAGAGTGAGTGTGTGTGTCCGTGTGTGTGTGTGTGTGTGAGAGAGCGAGTGTGTGTGTGTGTGTGTGTGTGTGAGTGTGAGTATGTGTGTGTGTGTGTGTGTGTGTGTGTGTGTGTGTGTGTGTGAGAGAGTGAGTGAGTGAGAGAGTGTGTGTGTGTGTGTGTGTGTGAGAGAAAGTGAGTGTGTGTGTGAGTGTGAGTGTGAGTGTGTGAGTGTGTGTGCGTGTGAGAGAGTGAGTGTGTGTGTCCGTGTGTGTGTGTGTGTGTGTGTGTGTAGAGAGCGAGTGTGTGTGTGTGTGAGAGTGTGAGTATGTGTGTGTGAGTGAGTGAGTGAGTGAGTGAGTGTGTGTGTGTGTGTGTGTGTGTGTGAGTGAGTGAGTGAGTGAGAGTGTGTGTGTGTGTGTGTGTGATTTATCTGAACAGTTTCCCCTACACCAAGATCACTATCTTCATTATTAAATATAATAATAGTCATCAGTGCGTCACACATGAGGGTGAGCGAGTTCATAATTTGACAGGTGTGAAGATTAAAAATAAATCTGCTTCTGTGTTTTGATTTTTCTTTGACTGCAATATGGAAAAAAAAATCACTCAATCAAATCAGTCCTGCTTTCAGGAGTCAGTATTATCACGACACAACTATAAGAGTTCAGTTCATGATATTAATGCAGTCTATAAATACATAAACCTGCTCTGCTTCAATAGAGTTAATGAGATCAACGCACAGGCCTCCTCCAATTACTGAAATATTCAACTACAGATATTATAAAGGGCTCTTATTAGGAAGAATCAGATTTTCCTCCATCTTATGACAGTTTATCATACTGTAAATCATGTAACGTTCACTGCGCTGCATGTGAGGAGATCAGCCAATTACAAATAAAAATGTGAGTTATATAAGCAGTGACCTGATCTGATATCTGTGGTCTACATCATTCATAACTGATGCATGAACAGTCACAGGAGATCATTCATGTGAGGGATTATTAAGAAGCTGTGAGGACTGTATGGTTTAATCTTTGAGACGTGATCCTCATAATGTGAGGAACATCTGACCGGTTCATACAGAAGATTCACTCACACTGACCAGCTTCAGACGAGACACAATAATGATATGATAGTTCATATCTGCAAACACATTATATACATTCATATCTGCATCTTAGAGTTTTCTGTTGGCTTGTGTTTAGTCAGCCAAACAAACCAATGAAATATTAGCCTGATAACCCATCATATTTTACACTGCATTACAAGTAACGCGAGTTACGTAATCAGATTACTTTTTCAAGTAACTAGTAAAGTAACGCATTACTTTTTTAATTTAGAGGGAGTTACTTTTTCAAATAAGTAACAGTTACTTTGTTTCTGATGTGTTGAGTGACAGCTCTGGTGTTGCCATGGTGACAGAAATCAGAGCGTTGTGTGTGAACATGATCTTACTGTAGTTCTAGACTAAATATCAACACGATCTTACTGTAGTTCTAGACTAAATATCAACACGATCTTACTGTAGTTCTAGACTAAATATCAACACGATCTTACTGTAGTTCTAGACTAAATATCAACACGATCTTACTGTAGTTCTAGACTAAATATCAACACGATCTCACTGTAGTTCTAGACTAAATATCAACACGATCTTACTGTAGTTCTAGACTAAATATCCACACGATCTTACTGTAGTTCTAGACTAAATATCCACACGATCTTACTGTAGTTCTAGACTAAATATCCACACGATCTTACTGTAGCTCTAGACTAAATATCAACATGATCTTACTGTAGCTCTAGACTAAATATCAACACGACCTTACTGTAGTTCTAGACTAAATATCAACATGATTTTACTGTTGTTCTAGACTAAATATCAACACGATCTTACTGTAGTTCTAGACTAAATATCGACACAATCTTACTGTAGTTCTAGACTAAATATCAACATGATCTTACTGTAGTTCTAGACTAAATATCAACACGATCTTACTGTAGTTCTAGACTAAATATCGACACAATCTTACTGTAGTTCTAGACTAAATATCAACATGATCTTACTGTAGTTCTAGACTAAATATCAACATGATCTTACATTAGTTCCAGACTAAATATAAACATGATCTTACTATATGATCTTACTGTAGTTCTAGACTAAATATCAATATGATCTTGCTGTATGATCTCACTGTAGTTCTAGACTAAATATCAACACGATCTTACTGTAGTTCTAGACTAAATATCAACACGATCTTACTGTAGTTCTAGACTATATATCGACACGATCTTACTGTAGTTCTAGACTAAATATCGACACAATCTTACTGTAGTTCTAGACTAAATATCAACATGAACTTACTGTAGTTCTAGACTAAATATCGACACAATCTTACTGTAGTTCTAGACTAAATATCAACATGAACTTACTGTAGTTCTAGACTAAATATCAACACGATCTTACTGTAGTTCTAGACTAAATATCAACATGATCTTACTGTAGTTCTAGACTAAATATCAACACGATCTTACTGTAGTTCTAGACTAAATATCAACATGATCTTACTGTAGTTCTAGACTAAATATCAACATGATCTTACTGTAGTTCCAGACTAAATATAAACATGATCTTACTATATGATCTTACTGTAGTTCTAGACTAAATATTAATATGATCTTGCTGTAGTTCTAGACTAAATATCAACACGATCTTACGGTAGTTCTAGACTAAATATCAACACGATCTTACTGTAATTCTAGACTAAATATCAACACGATCTTACTGTAGTTCTAGACTAAATATCAACACGATCTTACTGTAGTTCTAGACTAAATATCAACACGATCTTACTGTAAGACCTTGGGGAAGGTAGAACGCACACACATCTGAACATAATAGCGAGCACATGCCTGAACTCAGATTTCCTGCCATAAAACATCGTTATCTGAAGAGACTTTGTTAAAACAAGGAGGAATTGGAGGAGAGCATCGTGAATGTGGTTAAAACAGGACTTCACTGGTGTCTTATCACTTAACCATCATTTAACCAGGATGGAACAAGGATCACTGGATCTGAACATGGTCTGGGGATGATCCTTAAAGCAGTAACTCAATGATGGTATCAAGAACAAAGGCTGTTTTACGAAGAGTCCGAATGTTGAGGTTTTACAGATACAGCCCCAAAGTGATTTTATGACCTCCCATCCTCCCAGGACATTGCAAGGATATGTGCCTTTCATTTCTTTGCTAAAAAGACTCAAAGACTTTTATAAAGTGTTCCAAAAGGACAATTGATAGTAGTCACTACTGCTATTCAAGCTATGTTATCAAAAGCAATATATACAATATATTTTACAAAATATATCAATGTGTATTTTATGTCATTTATAAGCTGACTGTGTCATTGTAATCAATGGTATGTTTTTATAATCTTTTGAGGTATAACTTTCTCCTGTAAAGTGAGGACTACACTTATAATATCGTATATGCAGGATGTGTTATTTCTAATCTTTAAATAGATCCCTTCTAAGTTAGTTTTAGCATGAAAGCTATTAATGTATGTCGAATACCTTATGTTTGGTTTCATATTAACGGTCAGGACAAATGCAAGAATTTGTCGTGCATGGGAAGTTAATATTGAGTATAATAATGTGTGATTAGAACATGTTAAAAGATATTTTCTTCATGTGACTAAATAACTAAGCAGACAAATTAGCTGCGTGGAAAATGAGCCGTGTAGGTGGAGCTCCATCCAGAGGGACAATCTGGTTGGTGGAAGCCTCTGGGGGTTGAACGGAAGGCCTCTGACGTCAGTCCCTTTTAAAAAGCGGATCCCCGCTCTCCAACGCTCTCTCTCTGTTCTGCTCGGAAATCGCGCGCTTCTTTGAAACTCGGAGCCTTTAACACCTGGCCGAGTTTTGAAGACTAAACCAACACTTCGTCAAAACTCTGAAGAAACTCTTGAAAGTCTGAAGCTACGCGAAAGAAACTTCAACATCTAAAGCCATAAGAAATCGAAACAGACTTCCTTGAAGCATTAAGCAACGCAGAGCAACCAAACCAGCAACAACAGAAGGGCATCCCCAAGAGTGACGTCACACAGCGACACGCGGGGTTTCCCAACATCTGGGAAACGCGGGGTTTCCTCGATCAGTGACCATTTCAACTTAAAAGCAAGGTATCGAACAACCTTTATTCTGCTGAACTGGTCGTATCTATCTCTAAGGTAAAATTAAGATAGTTCTCCATTTGCTGATCGACACGGGTAAAATCGTGTGGAAATAGAACAGTGCTAGATTGTAATCATTCTCAATTAAATTCATTGCCGGTGTGTATGTGTGTATGTATGTATTTTGTTTTATGTTATTTAGCTTAGTTCATGTATTGTAGTAAGATAGCAAATAAACTCTTGTTTGATTTATAGAGAAGTGTTCTGTATTCTGTGTGTAATATTCAAATCAAATCCTGCTCAGATCACGTTACCTATGCTAATAACTGTCATACGGTTATTTAAATAATTCTGTATTCTGGTGGCCACGAGAATAAACAGAATTTATCAGATATACTTAAATTTAGCAACTCGCTGGACGATTGTTAAATAAGTTATAAGTTGGACGTTTTGATTAATACCAATTGATCATATCGATATCAAATCATAAGATCCCCTAAAGCTAAAATAAATCTTAAACAAAAGTGCTAAATTAAACAATGTAAGTGATTAATTCGCTACATATAATGGTGGAGGATGCGGGCATATATGATTTGAATATTCATAATCAGAAAAACATATTTTTGTATTTTGCCTATTTTTAACCGGAAGAAATAGTGTAGATAAAAAATAGACAGAGTTTGTTTGTGTTTGTGGTACTGTATGCATGACGATGCGTTTTGAATGAATTAAAGTGCAACTTTAATTGTTTGAGAAATTAACTGCAGTATATGAATTGTCTTGTAAGACAAAAAGTCGCTCTAGAAGCGCAAAAGAGACAAATGAGCGAATTTCCTCATTCCTCTCTTCCATAAGGCCTTAATAGCGTGATCCGTTTTGTGCGTGTTCCACTTCCGGATATGCTATTTAATCTCCCGGCGAGAATATCAGATTAGCTACCTGTGTATTTCTCTGCCAATCTTTGAGTCACTAAAAAGAGTGAAATCGGACGCGGCGCTCAGGAAGAGTGGCCAAAACGCGTTCTGGGGAGAATAGTTATTGATCTTGATCAAGAATGAATTGTGTGATGAAAAATCCACTGTGTTTTGTCTGTGAAGTTAGACAGAATTAATGTACTAAGGCTCGCCGTGGCCAAAAAGGTGTTTATAATTAATCTATGGATTAATGTATATCTCTCTGAACGAGTTGAGATTGTTGAAATCTGTGCATCGGAAATGACAGGTTCCCTGACGTCACCATAGTGACGTGTAACTCAGGAAGTGCGCAGGCCATTTTGAGCTGTTGTAAACAACAGCCTAGCTTGGCTAACTGAAGCAATGAGTAGCTTGCAAAGCTAGTAGCATTGAAGGCTAGCATTTTGTAGATGTGGGTTTGAATGCGTGTGTGTTTGCAGTGTGTTTTTGAAGTGCTGATACGTTAACCCTTCACAGCCGAACTTTAACTCACACTAAAACTGTTGACATCAGTTCCTTCTCTCTTTTGAATTCACTCATTCCTCTTATAACTTCTAAGGTGAAAGGACTTTAACAATACAAATTTAAATAAACCTTTAATGTGCAAGACAGCTGATTTCATTGGAAATGAGACCAGCGATGTCACAGATGGGTTTAACAAGTAGTTGTGTTTAGGTTGTTTTGTTTCGTTTCATATTTAGCAGATATTAGTTTCATAACTATTGGGGTTTATTATAAATTAATGATGGGTCTTAGCCTCATTACTTTGATAGGAAGATAATTAATTTGTTTATTATAAATTAATGATGGGTCTTGGCCTCATTGCTTTGATAGGAAGATAATTAATTTAATTATGATTGCGCTCTCATGATTTTAAGAATCTCATTGGATGAATTGCTATGAAATATTTGAAATTGATAATTTAATTCCATAATTAATCCCAGATGTGAAATTAAATTAATTTCATTAAAGTAATTCCAGTTTCTGATTCCACATAGACTGATTGAGATAATTATGTGTGCTCTGATAAATTAACAATAACATTAAGATCTTAATTATTAACTATCAAAGTGTTTGATCGTCTGGCCCGGGAATATTTTTAATTTTTCTTTATAATTGAGACCATACGGATTAATTTGTTCTAATGATTTGAATAACACAAGGAATTAGTAATTGGTCAGGCTTAGGGATACGAAATTAGGTATGTGGAATTTGTAATTTAATTTTTATAATTAATTACGAATTTGAAAATTCTGATTCAATTTAATAATTAATTACAGTTCCTGTTTCCCTATGTCAACACTATTGGCTGATCAATGAAATGTAATCGCCTGTAATGTTAATGAAAAATATCATTAAGATTTTAATCCATGACTGCCAATAAGGCTCTGCAATTTTAATTTCATCTGCAACTCATTAGAGCTTGTATTACCCTGCTTCAATATTTAAGGATTATTATAATCACAGGTGTCTTCTAATATTAATGACAAACATTGTTAAGTTAGATCTTTAACTATAAATCATTGCTCTGAAATTTTAATTCCAGCATTGGCTAATAAGGATCCTACCTCAAGGATACCCTATTGATTAATTTAATCCTAATCAAGCCTATCAAATTTAAATGATAACATCATAAAATTGGAATTAGGAACTACCATTTCTAATTTGAAATTCTAATTTCAGTTGCAATTGAATTTGGTTCCAACCTGTTTGGTCTCTCTCCGTCTGTTATTAAATTAACTTTTAAAAGTTTTCCCTTTTCTTAGGCCTGATAGGAGATAGGGCTCCCCCTAGTGCTTGGTTAGTGAAGTGAAATTGCCTCCAGTGTGAGTTACAGCAAGTGGAGTCACCCGTTCTGACTGTACCTGGTGCAGGCTGAAGGGAAACCTGAATATTTCCGTCCTAGTGTTGCAAAGTGACGGCCCGCAGCAGGCTAGCAATCGGGTATCGGAGGAGGAGTCAACGGCTGACTGGGCGAAGGTGCGGATATACCATTCCGGCCAATCTATTGACGAAGTACGTCGAACTTCGGGTTCGCACTGACGGATAGACACCGGGACTTAGCCCCGCCCCTCTTCAGGCCAGCAGTCGTTTGACATAACTCACCCGAGTCCCAGCCCGGTTGTGCCAAAAGCCACAGCTGTCTGAGAGGCTCACAGCAATACGGTGGGGGCGGAGTGTTCGGCAAAACCCTTACAGGAGCTCACCTGGTGCGCTCGGGCGGTGGGCCTTGCTGCTGAACACCACTGGAGCGATTTACATTCATCACAAAGCCTAGAGTATAATAACTTTCTAATTAGGAAAACCCTTCTAAGTAAGCAAACCTCCAAAAGAAAAAAAAATTAAGGTTTCCTTAACACTTAGGCCAGTGTGTTTATCCTACTAAAATTAGCAAAGCAAAACCCCTAGGTGCATCAACTCAACAGCGCCTCCGCGCTGCCACCTTTGTTACTAATCCTAAATCCTACTCTCATCTTTCTCTCTCTTCTTCCTGCTGCTATCTTCTAATTTGACTACTGCTGCTGTTGCTGAGATTTTTGCCTGTGTGAAGATCACAAGTGGAGAACTTTAGCAATCAAAACAGGTATTTGTGGAACTTGAGAACATGTCAAAATTGTTTTCCATTTACCTTCCTCTTCTGTGAAATCCTCCCCGCCAGGTTAAAGCAGGTCCACAGAAGAAAGGCGCCGGAAAACTTCAAGCACGCGAACACTCTAATTAGCTTGTGGTGTCAATTTTGGCCATTAACGGGACCAGTGCTGTCATTGTTATTGTTTTCCTTCACACCGGAGAAAACCAATTGCAATCACAGACTTACAAAAAAATTGTCATTTACAAATCCTCTGATTAGAAGAAACCTTTTTCGTCTTCTTCTCTTTACCTGTTCTCTAGCTGTGCTACCTGTGTGTGTGTGCTCAATTTTTCCCCACAGAGGCTACAAATTAGAAGCACGCCCCAGAGGATCACAGTCACAGAGAACCACACCCACCTGTTTTACACAGTCAACACTAGTACACATTCTACATTGCACATCTACACCCCTTGTTTGTTGATTTGTTCTGTTTTGGTTTGTTTGTTTTGTTTTGTTTTGTTTTTCTTTTCAAGGTCTGTGTCAGTCGTGGTTCGAGATCTCACCACGCCCAAACATGTCTCACACAACAGGACATGTCGGTCACTGGGAGGATTTGGAAACATGGCTAAGCATTGCAACAAACAGCCTCCTCCCTAAGGCTGCTGAAACACTAAAACATCAGACACAAGACCAGCTGGATGACAACATAACAAGCCTCATGACACAAGACCCAAGTCACAGCTACAATCACAAAGAATTAGCCAAGATCACCGGCTCCTTAAGCCACACACTCATCGCCACCCTCAAGTTGAGCGACAAGCACGCTGCACAACGCCAGCAGGAGCTGACACGCGCACAACGACGCATAGAGCAGCTGGAACTTGAAGCTCAGGAACGACGGGAAGGGTCGGATGAGGCGGAACAAGGCACTGAGGAGGAGATCAACCAGCTAAAAGAAACCCTAGCAGCTACTAGCCAAGAATTGGAACAGGTCAAGGCAGACTATGATGACCGGTCCAAAAAGCTACAGTATGCTGAACAGCTTCTGGAGAAAGCAAAGGCCGACTTCAGAGATAAAAACGGCAGAATCAAAGCCCTTGAAGCTCACCTGGATGAGTCACGAAACGAGGTTAGTCGTCTAACACGACAGCTTGACTACGTCAAAGAGGAATCTGACAGTCTCCAAGAGGAACTCAAGCATGCTTACAAACTGCGCCGTGAGCCACCAAGGACACGACGCGCATCGACCTCACCCCTGCCGAGCAGGACTGGGTCACCTGTTTCTGGACTGACACGTGAGAAAAAGACGGAGGGGGTGGTGTTGAAACATTCACCAACTCACTCTGGAGAACTTTACCTCACTTTACCTCAGCCAAAAGAATCTGCTGCAGCCAGTCACAGATCATCGCACGGCTTGGACCTAAAAGACCTCGACAAGCTCGCCAGGAACATTGGCAAATTCACCCCGAGCGTGCCAAATAGCCCAAATGTCCAAGCGTATCTCCAAGATATCGATTTCCATCTGGAAATGCGACCTAACGTTACGGACAAAGATAGACTATATTTACTTCGAACGACATCCAGTTCTGAAGTTCGCAGCTTCCTGGACAGGCAGCCTGCTCACACAAAGACTAATTACCAACTGCTCCGAGAAGCCCTCGTTAAAGAGTTCTCTGACCCTGAGTCCGAACAAGGCCTCGTGGCTGCCCTGGAGACGAGACAAGGACGTCACGAACCTCCTCAAGCCTACTACAGCCGACTCAGACGGGCATACTTTGGAACTCGCAACGAACCTGACATGGAGGATGAACTGAACTTTAAAACTCTCTTTCTACGAAACCTTCATCCCGGCGTAAGCCACCATCTTGGCGTTCTCGCATGTCCACGGACAATGAATGCTCAGCAGTTAAGAGACTTGGCGCAGAAAGCCTACGGCAAACAAAAGATGGCCTCAGAAAAGAATGCCAGAACCCCAGCCGTTCTTGACTTTAACACTCAAAGTCAAGGGCTGGCGCTAGAGGGCGCTCAACGCCAAGACAATGCCAAGCCGCCACCCAGGGAGTGGAATGCACCCTCGTCCAACAAAGAACGAGACTCCCATGCTGGTACCCGATCTAAACCGTGGTACGAACGCTGGGATGGACCACGTGGACGCCAACGCTCACCTGGACGCCACTGGGAAAAGACATGGGACCAGTCAAGGCCCCACGAAAGTCATTGGGAGAGATCGTGGAACCAGCCAAGCTCATTTGGAAACTCAAGAGGGAAAAACTCATGGGAATCCAATGGAAACTCCAAGGGAAGACGACAAACTCACCCTGGAGCAACCAGCCCATGGAATCGACGAAAGAATTCGCAAAGATTCCAAGCTGACCGAGCTCAAACTGAACCCACACAGGAACAAGAGACACCACCGTGTTACGACTCACAAGAACTGATGAAAATGATGATGAAAGAATTCTTCCAACGGAAGGAGGAAGATCGGAAATGGGAAAAGAAAGAGAAACCAGATTCAGCCTGACTAGCGGCCGGACGAGATGGCAGCGACCAGTTGACACAACCAGCCAAGGAGAACAGCACTCCTTCACCTCACTCTCAGAGAACCGTAATCACACTAACTTCAGATGGACACGAAACCCCACCTGAAAACCCAGCAACAGAGTTAGACACTAACTCAACACCTAATGCTCCAAATTACAGCAGCGTCCAACAAACACCTGCTGACGAAACCCCTCAAGTTCCTGAAAGTGCTGTTTTGGTCATCTGCCACTCCTCCGAAGAACGCCACATCAGCCCTGATATCCTAACTGTTTCCTCCCAAACTCCAGTCCCTCAACTCCTAGGCGATCTCATTGAGAAAGGTATAGCCAGAAAACTCTACCTCTCCATCATCATCGAACGACACATCAGAGTCGAAGCCCTCCTCGATACGGGAGCCGACATTACTCTAATGTCTACCGAACTCCTGGAGGAAATCCAAGAAAGATCAAAGAGGACTAACAGAACCCTCAAACTCCAAAAGTGTGAACTAAACCTTCAAGCATACTCCCACACGGGCCTACAACTAAAACATGTGGCCCCAATTCACCTAACGGTGGGATCGATGGACCTCGTCCATCCTGTATACATTTCACCACTTAAAACGTATCCACTCCTCATTGGGAAAGATCTGCTTAATCGCTTCGAACCTCTAATAGACTTCAAGCACCTAAAGATGTGGACACAAGTCCGTGAACCTCTGCCTTGCCAGGCGTTAGACTCCAACGAGTCGCAGTGTCAAGTCACAAACACCGTCCCTAAGTCACTGATCAATGATGCAGTAGCAAAGCCAGGATCTGGACCAAGCACAAACAGCAAGGACAAGGACCCTCTCCTCTGCTCACTGCAGGAGCCTGAATCAAACGCAGGCCCCCTTCGAATCATGACTGCAATAGATGTCCAAGGCACATCAGTGTCCGACACGGCACTAGCCCTGTGGGCAGAGAACTCAGCCATCAGCCTGAAGCTATTCAAAACATTGAAGCAAAGACATCAGTGTCTACCACATGTCGCTAAGCACAGCCGCTTCCCTCTCAGTCCCTGGTCGACAACCATGGCCACCTCCAAGATCATCTGCGCTCTGGACATACGATGGAACAACAGACAGCTAACTCACTACTTCCTCGTTGTCTCAGACCTGCCGCATGACATCTACATTGGAGCGGATATCCTGGTCCGGCTCAATGCTTGCATTGATACCGTAAACGACATCATATGGGCTCCCCTGTCACACCAACTGACAACGTCAGTCAACCTCAAGAATCTCCAATCTGGTCAAACCATGCCAGACGCATGTGCTATGATCACGGAGCAAGAAGCCACAATACCTGCCTACAGCAAGAGTGTCAGCGTCCGCCTCAACATGCGACCTGGCCAAATGCTCAACAGTAAGTTAGGTTTCTTCCAACCTTCCAGGACCTGCCTAAAACTCGGACTGACTCTGGAAGCCACACCTCTCATTGAAGTGTCATCTCGTGCTGTGTATGTGTTGTTCAACAACTGTACGGCCCAAGACATCCACGTTCCTAAAGCCAATCACCTGGGATGGCTCATCAGCCATGCGTTCCACGACTTTGAACTGATGGTACCTGTCATAGGCCCTATACCCACACAGCTAATGTCAGACGACTACGACGACACCGTAACGTTTACAAAACCCCATGAAGTGATTGCCATCACATCCATTCTGCCGGTGTCCAGAGAAAGCGTCTGCCGGTCAGAACTAACAGATGACACTCATCTCGCTGTCTATGCTGTCTCAACACAGCCTGCGACAGAATCACCTACACAGGTGACCATCGGGGACCAAAGCCCCTCAAATGACCTCACTGCAGAAGAACCCTACGCAGGGTTCAACGCACAAGTTCAACAGATCCTGAGTGAGGCAGATGCCCTCCACAATGAAGCGGATCGCCAAGGACTCAAAGAGGTTCTGCACAAATACAAGGACTCCTTCGCAAAGGATTCCCTGGATTGTGGACTGACAAACATCCACACTGTGCGCATCCCGACAAACCCAAATGCGCCACCCACATTTGTGCGACAGTACAAGATTCCAATAGCGTCATACGAGCCAGTGCAAGAGATCGTTGACTCCATGCTGGAAAAGGGGGTCATCCGGCCCTGTAACAGCACATACTCTGCCCCGATATGGCCAGTCCTAAAACCAAACGGCAAATGGCGGCCCACCATCGACTATCGCAAGTTGAATCAGCAAGTACCATTGTCACGATGGCCTATGACCCAATTGGATCAAGAAATTCCAAAAATCAAAGGCTCGACGATCCTTTCCACACTGGATGTCGCCTCCGGGTTTTGGACAATCCCTGTCCATCCCGATGACCAACACAAGCTGGCATTCACCTTTGGCAATCGACAGTACACCTTCACACGGTGTCCCTTCGGCTATGCCAACTCACCAGCAGAATTCAACATCTTCCTGAACAAAGCATGCCCTGACGCCAGAGCCAGAGGCAACCTTGTCTATGTAGATGACGTTTTGATGAAAAGCTCAAGTGTGGAAGACCACCTCAAAGAGATCGATCACGTCCTAAACCAGCTGACAATGGCGGGAGCCAAGATCGCCCTTCACAAAGGACAGTGGTGCAAAACCAAGGTGAACTATGTCGGATTGCTTGTCGGAAGAAACGGCATCGAGCCACAGTCTAACCGCACCCAAGCAATCCAAAGCATAAAGACGCCGACTAACATCTCTGAGCTGCGAAGCTTTCTGGGAGTGTGCAATTATTCCCGTCAGTTCATCGAAAACTACGCTGACATCGCACGACCACTAACTTCCCTCCTGAAAAAGGATGAACCCTTCGTTTGGACGGAAACACAGGACACAGCAATGGGCCAGCTCAAACAGCGCCTGTGCTCTGCTCCGTGCCTTGCCTACCCAGACCCAGAAAAAGAATTCTATCTGGACGCTGGATTCTCCAATCAGTGCCTCAGCGCAGGCCTATACCAGCTCCATGACAAAGACAAACGAGTGGTCGCTTATGCCAGCAAAACGCTGCTTCCCCCAGAATGCAAGTACTCAAACTGCGAAAAGGCATTGCTTTGCACTGTGTGGGCTATACAGCGTTTCTCTAATTACATCGGTGCACAGAAAGTCATCATCGAGACTTGTCATCAGCCGGTCACCTTCCTAAACAGTCAGCGCATCAGAGATGGCGTGGTGACCAACGCACGCATAGCTACCTGGCTAATGACACTCCAAGGACGAGACGTCGAGGCAAGATATGCCCAAAACTACAAATCCTCACTTGGAAACGGGCTAGCAGCCTGCCAAAACTGTTCAACGGACACGCTGCATACTACAGCGGAACCTAAAGAACCGCCACAACCTCAACTGACGAATCACAGGTATTTCGAGGAGAATGTATGTGAAGGAATGCCCACAGCATATGTCGACGGCTGCTCCTACAACCACAAGGGCAATTTACAAGCTGGAGCGGGAGTGGTCTGGCTCAACAACGACCCCTGCCCACCGCAACAATTCAACTTAGGCCCTCGCTCATCGCAATATGCTGAAATAGCAGCCATCCTCATCACACTTCAGATGGCGGCATCCCACAACATCAAAGAACTCCTCATCTGTACCGATTCGAACTACGCCCGTCTAAGCTTTACATGCCATTTAGCTGGATGGAAACAGAATGGATTCAAGACAGCTAACAACAAGCCTGTCAAACACCAGGAACTCTTCCAAGCAGGCGATGCCATTGTCACTGAACATGACATTATCGTTTATTGGAAAAAGGTTCGAGGTCATTCCCGTTAACCAGGACAAGACAAAGACTTCAATGACCAAACCGATGCCCTCGCCAAAGCAGGTGCATTACACGGAGAGTCCTGGACATTTCAAGCCCTCCCTCCCAACCCTTCAGTAGCGGCCATAACCCGCCGCCAACACGCCACTGGCGTACAAAACCCCACCTCCTCCCACATTGCCATTTCACCTCAGTTCGCTGCTAACGATCTCCTCACACTTCAAAATGCGGATCAAACACTGCGAACTATGGCAGCTCACATTTCCGACCCATTAACTCATCCTATTTCCACCTCCGACCTAGCTGCTTCCTCCGAGCTCCGCACGCTCCACTCAATCAAGCACATGCTGCATCTAAGAGACGGTGTGCTCGCGTATGTCCCTGAGCCCCTAACTACGCCAAAGCTCGTAGTCCCTCACGGCCAAAGGGGGATGATGCTGACACACGCCCACGATGCACCATGCGCAGGACACCACGGCGCCAAGGCCACCTATGAAACACTCAAGCAAGTAGCATACTGGCCTGGCATGCAGCAAGACGTGGCGGAATACGTAAAAGGATGCCTGGTGTGTTGCCAGTTTCAACCGGCAAACCCAAACCACCGAGCCCCACTGCAAAGGAAAGGAATGACTTTCCCCTGGTCGGACCTCCAAATAGACTGGGTAGGACCCCTGCCACGGTCAACGCGAGGTAACAAATACTTCCTCACCGTGGTCTGCGAATTCACGAAGTGGATAGAGTGCCTCCCAGCTCCCAATGATACAGCAGAAACAACAGCCTGCCTGTTAATGAACCACATCTTCTCAAGATTTGGACTGCCTTTAAGGGTCAACTCTGACCGCGGAACCCACTTCACCGCCGACATCATGCAGGAAGTGTGGAAACTCCTCGGTGTACAGGCCAAGCTCCATATAAGCCATCACCCAATTTCCTCGGGTCAAGTTGAACGGGCCAATAAAACAGTGGTCAGCATGTTGAAGAAGTATGTGTCTGCCAATCAAAAGGATTGGGATATTAAACTCCCGCTGGTACTGATGGCTGCTCGAGCCACCCCTCACCAGTCTACCGGCGTACCCCCATTCACATTGATGACAGGGAGAAACATGACGCTACCGCTACACCTGCTGTACCAACCTGGTGACCTGAACCTCGTCACTGCCTATACCACTCACCAATACCTGGAAGAGTTGCATCAGCACCTGAGAACGACTTTCGCCTTCGCTCAACAGCAACTACAACGAAGCGCGGAAGGTCGTAAAGCCTACTATGACCAAAAGGCCTCTCATCATGAGTTCAATGTCGGAGACAAAGTGTGGTACTACAGCTTCGCCCGACCAAGGCAGAACGCTCCCCATCGCCTGTCAAAGAAGTTCCTACCTCACTGGACAGGACCCCACGCGATTGTAGACAAGCTCTCACCTGTCGCCTACCGAATCAAAATCGGACAAGGGCGCAGCGAGCCAGTCCTTCGATGGGTCCATCGAAACCAGATAAAGAGGCACCAGAGCTCCAGCCGACTGGAAAAGGGGAAGATCAAACCCACTGACACAGACCGACAATCATATGCTCTACACCACACTAACATCATTTCTGTTGTTAGGAAAACATATAGCGACCTTGTTGAAACACAACACTTACACTCTCTCCTCAGCTGCACTGCTAGAGCCAGCCTCTAGTAGAGAGGAGATACTCCACACATGTGACACTCGTTTGCTGCCTAACCTCATTCGGTGTCCTTGTGCCGCCGTTTCTCGTTTTGTTGTTTCCTTTCACCTGTGTCTCTCTTTGTTTTGTTTTTTTTTTGTTTTTGTTTTTTTTTTCTTCCTCTTTCACTATAATTTCCTCTCCCCTCTAGTCCCCTCATCAGGGAACTCCCTTTACCAATTATTTAAATCCAGGTCCCAAAATTAAGATTGACTCCCTTCAATAAAGTCGTTGTAACTCGTTGTGAGAACCGTTATCAACCGATCGAGGCGACCCGCCAAATCATGACCGACATGCTACGTGAAGTAAGTCCTCAATTGATAACTTAGCCATGGGTAGGATTGCACACTACTTGATACCTCTTGGACCTTGTCCAAAATATCCTAACTTCGGCCACCACGGGCCATGCTAGTCCCATCCAAACCCATCTCGCCTTTTCCCTGGGTATCGCTATTCCCTTGTACGTAGACCCGGAAGCAGGCGACTTGGCCTTTCTCCTCAGTTTGCCCATTATCGACTCGAATAACATTTACCGTCTCAAAGACGTTGTGAATGTGTTATTTTGGCAAGGGAACACCTATGTCAAAATCCACACTCCTGAAGTCGTTGCGTATCACGATAGCAACGAACAGTTGCACTTGGTCCCAAACCTGAGGATGTGTACGCGCACGAAGGACATTCACTTCCTTTGCCCGAGTAAACCTTTCGTACGCGATAATACTGAGGGCATCTGCGGCCTAGAATCCATTAGACACGACATTAGCTGCCCCGCCGAAGCGACACCACGTTCTCAAGTTGAGGTAACGCAAGCCGAAATCATCGGAAACCGATGGCTGGTCAACACCCCGGCACAAACAGCTACCCTCACATACGATCAACACGACACAGCCACACGCATTACCTTGCCCAACCAAACTTTATGGATCACTGTCCCTAAGGGCTCGATCCTCCATATCGACGAGTTAGCATCGTATCACCTTACCGACGACGAGTATCAGGCTGAAATCGAAATCTCACCCTTCTTCAAACAGCACTCCTTCGTCCTTGATCCAGAATTGGAAGAAAGGATCAAGGAGGAAGGAACGCAACTTATTGACTTGACTCCTGTTGATACAGCTTTAGAAGCTATCGCTCGCCTTCCGCCCGCTGGCGCGCCTATTATTCGGTCTTGGTCTGCCGCTGACACAGCGCTTTGCATCTCTACTATTGTAGGGTACGTTGTGACATTGACACTGGCCTTCCTCCTACACAAGCGAGTGAACGCCGTTCAAGAGTCTTTCAACAAATGCACGTCAGGCGTCCCACGCATTTTCCAATGTGATAAAACCGACCAAGAACCTGAACCTGAGAACTCAACCAACCTGCTTGAGATCACGCCTATACCGCCTCGTCGAACCCCCGACAATTAAGCCAATCGGAATGACTCAATTGCCAGTAATCCTAAAGAATGCACCCCTACATCTTCTCAAGTTCCTAACCTGTTCTTTCCCAAATTACCCTACACCAGGATTCAGTCAGTGATGGAGATGTTGTTTGTGTCTTGTGTGTGCCTGTTCTCCCTGCTTCTTGTTCCAGTGCCCGCCGACGTTCGCAATGGGAACCTCACCGAGCAAAAGGGGGATGTGTAAGACCTTGGGGAAGGTAGAACGCACACACATCTGAACATAATAGCGAGCACATGCCTGAACTCAGATTTCCTGCCATAAAACATCGTTATCTGAAGAGACTTTGTTAAAACAAGGAGGAATTGGAGGAGAGCATCGTGAATGTGGTTAAAACAGGACTTCACTGGTGTCTTATCACTTAACCATCATTTAACCAGGATGGAACAAGGATCACTGGATCTGAACATGGTCTGGGGATGATCCTTAAAGCAGTAACTCAATGATGGTATCAAGAACAAAGGCTGTTTTACGAAGAGTCCGAATGTTGAGGTTTTACAGATACAGCCCCAAAGTGATTTTATGACCTCCCATCCTCCCAGGACATTGCAAGGATATGTGCCTTTCATTTCTTTGCTAAAAAGACTCAAAGACTTTTATAAAGTGTTCCAAAAGGACAATTGATAGTAGTCACTACTGCTATTCAAGCTATGTTATCAAAAGCAATATATACAATATATTTTACAAAATATATCAATGTGTATTTTATGTCATTTATAAGCTGACTGTGTCATTGTAATCAATGGTATGTTTTTATAATCTTTTGAGGTATAACTTTCTCCTGTAAAGTGAGGACTACACTTATAATATCGTATATGCAGGATGTGTTATTTCTAATCTTTAAATAGATCCCTTCTAAGTTAGTTTTAGCATGAAAGCTATTAATGTATGTCGAATACCTTATGTTTGGTTTCATATTAACGGTCAGGACAAATGCAAGAATTTGTCGTGCATGGGAAGTTAATATTGAGTATAATAATGTGTGATTAGAACATGTTAAAAGATATTTTCTTCATGTGACTAAATAACTAAGCAGACAAATTAGCTGCGTGGAAAATGAGCCGTGTAGGTGGAGCTCCATCCAGAGGGACAATCTGGTTGGTGGAAGCCTCTGGGGGTTGAACGGAAGGCCTCTGACGTCAGTCCCTTTTAAAAAGCGGATCCCCGCTCTCCAACGCTCTCTCTCTGTTCTGCTCGGAAATCGCGCGCTTCTTTGAAACTCGGAGCCTTTAACACCTGGCCGAGTTTTGAAGACTAAACCAACACTTCGTCAAAACTCTGAAGAAACTCTTGAAAGTCTGAAGCTACGCGAAAGAAACTTCAACATCTAAAGCCATAAGAAATCGAAACAGACTTCCTTGAAGCATTAAGCAACGCAGAGCAACCAAACCAGCAACAACAGAAGGGCATCCCCAAGAGTGACGTCACACAGCGACACGCGGGGTTTCCCAACATCTGGGAAACGCGGGGTTTCCTCGATCAGTGACCATTTCAACTTAAAAGCAAGGTATCGAACAACCTTTATTCTGCTGAACTGGTCGTATCTATCTCTAAGGTAAAATTAAGATAGTTCTCCATTTGCTGATCGACACGGGTAAAATCGTGTGGAAATAGAACAGTGCTAGATTGTAATCATTCTCAATTAAATTCATTGCCGGTGTGTATGTGTGTATGTATGTATTTTGTTTTATGTTATTTAGCTTAGTTCATGTATTGTAGTAAGATAGCAAATAAACTCTTGTTTGATTTATAGAGAAGTGTTCTGTATTCTGTGTGTAATATTCAAATCAAATCCTGCTCAGATCACGTTACCTATGCTAATAACTGTCATACGGTTATTTAAATAATTCTGTATTCTGGTGGCCACGAGAATAAACAGAATTTATCAGATATACTTAAATTTAGCAACTCGCTGGACGATTGTTAAATAAGTTATAAGTTGGACGTTTTGATTAATACCAATTGATCATATCGATATCAAATCATAAGATCCCCTAAAGCTAAAATAAATCTTAAACAAAAGTGCTAAATTAAACAATGTAAGTGATTAATTCGCTACATTACTGTAGATCTAGACTAAATATCAACATGATCTTACTGTAGTTCTAGACTAAATATCAACACGATCTTACTGTAGTTCTAGACTAAATATCAACACGATCTCACTGTAGTTCTAGACTAAATATCAACACGATCTCACTGTAGTTCTAGACTAAATATCAACACGATCTCACTGTAGTTCTAGACTAAATATCAACACGATCTCACTGTAGTTCTAGACTAAATATCAACACGATCTCACTGTAGTTCTAGACTAAATATCAACACGATCTTACTGTAGTTCTAGACTAAATATCAACACGATCTTACTGTAGTTCTAGACTAAATATCAACACGATCTTACTGTAGTTCTAGACTAAATATCAACATGATCTTACTGTAGTTCTAGACTAAATATCAACACAATCTCACTGTAGTTCTAGACTAAATATCAACATGATCTCACTGTAGTTCTAGACTAAATATCAACACGATCTTACTGTAGTTCTAGACTAAATATCAACATGATCTTACTGTAGTTCTAGACTAAATATCAACATGATCTTACTGTAGTTCTAGACTAAATATCAACATGATCTCACTGTAGTTCTAGACTAAATATCAACATGATCTCACTGTAGTTCTAGACTAAATATCAATATGATCTTGCTGTATGATCTCACTGTAGTTCTAGACTAAATATCAACACGATCTTACTGTAGTTCTAGACTAAATATCAACACGATCTTACTGTAGTTCTAGACTAAATATCAACACGATCTTACTGTAGTTCTAGACTAAATATCAACACGATCTTACTGTAGTTCTAGACTAAATATCAACAGATCTTACTGTAGTTCTAGACTAAATATCAACATGATCTTACTGTAGTTCTAGACTAAATATCAACAGATCTTACTGTAGTTCTAGACTAAATATCAACAGATCTTACTGTAGTTCTAGACTAAATATCAACACGATCTTACTGTAGTTCTAGACTAAATATCAACATGATCTTACTGTAGTTCTAGACTAAATATCAACATGATCTTACTGTAGTTCCAGACTAAATATAAACATGATCTTACTATATGATAACATTACTGTAGTTCTAGACTAAATATCAATATGATCTTGCTGTAGTTCTAGACTAAATATCAAACTGATCTTACTGTAGTTCTAGACTAAATATCAACACGATCTTACTGTAGTTCTAGACTAAATATCAACACGATCTTACTGTAGTTCTAGACTAAATATCAACACGATCTTACTGTAGTTCTAGACTAAATATCAACACGATCTTACTGTAGTTCTAGACTAAATATCAACATGATCTTACTGTAGTTCTAGACTAAATATCAACACGATCTTACTGTAGTTCTAGACTAAATATCAACAGATCTTACTGTAGTTCTAGACTAAATATCAACATGATCTTACTGTAGTTCTAGACTAAATATCAACATGATCTTACTGTAGTTCCAGACTAAATATAAACATGATCTTACTATATAAAGATCTTACTGTAGTTCTAGACTAAATATCAACATGATCTTCTTATGATCTCACTGTAGTTCTAGACTAAATATCAACACTGATCTCACTGTAGTTCTAGACTAAATATCAACACGATCTTACTGTAGTTCTAGACTAAATATCAACACGATCTTACTGTAGTTCTAGACTAAATATCAACACGATCTTACTGTAGTTCTAGACTAAATATCGACACGATCTTACTGTAGTTCTAGACTAAATATCGACACAATCTTACTGTAGTTCTAGACTAAATATCAACACGATCTTACTGTAGTTCTAGACTAAATATCAACACGATCTTACTGTAGTTCTAGACTAAATATCAACATGATCTTACTGTAGTTCTAGACTAAATATCAACATGATCTTACTGTAGTTCTAGACTAAATATCAACATGATCTTACTGTAGTTCTAGACTAAATATCAACATGATCTTACTGTAGTTCTAGACTAAATATAACAACTATGATCTTACTGTAGTTCTAGACTAAATATCAATATGATCTTCTTAGTTCAGACTAAATATAAACATTGATCTACTAAATATAGATCTTACTGTAGTTCTAGACTAAATATCAACACGATCTTACTGTAGTTCTAGACTAAATATCAACACGATCTTACTGTAGTTCTAGACTAAATATCAACACGATCTTACTGTAGTTCTAGACTAAATATCAACACGATCTTACTGTAGTTCTAGACTAAATATCAACACGATCTTACTGTAGTTCTAGACTAAATATCGACACAATCTTACTGTAGTTCTAGACTAAATATCAACACGATCTTACTGTAGTTCTAGACTAAATATCAACACGATCTTACTGTAGTTCTAGACTAAATATAACAACTACTGATCTTACTGTAGTTCTAGACTAAATATCAACATGATCTTACTGTAGTTCTAGACTAAATATCAACATGATCTTTACTGTAGTTCTAGACTAAATATCAACACGATCTTACTGTAGTTCTAGACTAAATATCAACACGATCTTACTGTAGTTCTAGACTAAATATCAACACGATCTTACTGTAGTTCTAGACTAAATATCGACACGATCTTACTGTAGTTCTAGACTAAATATCAACACGATCTTACTGTAGTTCTAGACTAAATATCAACACGATCTTACTGTAGTTCTAGACTAAATATCAACACGATCTTACTGTAGTTCTAGACTAAATATCAACACGATCTTACTGTAGTTCTAGACTAAATATCAACACGATCTTACTGTAGTTCTAGACTAAATATAACAGACTACAGATCTTACTGTAGTTCTAGACTAAATATCAACATGATCTTACTGTAGTTCTAGACTAAATATCAACATGATCTTACTGTAGTTCTAGACTAAATATCAACATGATCTTACTGTAGTTCTAGACTAAATATAACAACTATGATCTTACTGTAGTTCTAGACTAAATATCAATATGATCTTGCTGTATGATCTCACTGTAGTTCTAGACTAAATATCAACACGATCTTACTGTAGTTCTAGACTAAATATCAACACGATCTTACTGTAGTTCTAGACTAAATATCAACACGATCTTACTGTAGTTCTAGACTAAATATCAACATGATCTTACTGTAGTTCTAGACTAAATATCAACACGATCTCACTGTAGTTCTAGACTAAATATCAACACGATCTTACTGTAGTTCTAGACTAAATATCAACACGATCTTACTGTAGTTCTAGACTAAATATCAACATGATCTTACTGTAGTTCTAGACTAAATATCAACATGATCTTACTGTAGTTCTAGACTAAATATCAACATGATCTCACTGTAGTTCTAGACTAAATATCAACATGATCTTACTGTAGTTCTAGACTAAATATCAATATGATCTTGCTGTATGATCTTACTGTAGTTCTAGACTAAATATCAACACGATCTTACTGTAGTTCTAGACTATATATCGACACGATCTTATTGTAGTTCTAGACTAAATATCAACACGATCTTACTGTAGTTCTAGACTAAATATCCACACGATCTTACTGTAGTTCTAGACTAAATATCAACACGATCTTATTGTAGTTCTAGACTAAATATAAACATGATCTTACTGTAGCTCCTAGACTAAATATCAACACGATCTTACTGTAGTTCTAGACTAAATATCCACACGATCTTACTGTAGTTCTAGACTAAATATCAACACGATCTTACTGTAGCTCTAGACTAAATATCAACACGACCTTACTGTAGTTCTAGACTAAATATCAACATGATTTTACTGTAGTTCTAGACTAAATATCAACACGATTTTACTGTAGTTCTAGACTAAATATCAACACGATCTTACTGTAGTTCTAGACTAAATATCGACACGATCTTATTGTAGTTCTAGACTAAATATCGACACAATCTTACTGTAGTTCTAGACTAAATATCAACACGATCTTACTGTAGTTCTAGACTAAATATCAACATGATCTTACTGTAGTTCTAGACTAAATATCAACACGATCTTACTGTAGTTCTAGACTAAATATCAACACGATCTTACTGTAGTTCTAGACTATATATCGACACGATCTTACTGTAGTTCTAGACTAAATATCGACACAATCTTACTGTAGTTCTAGACTAAATATCAACATGATCTTACTGTAGTTCTAGACTAAATATCAACATGATCTTACTGTAGTTCTAGACTAAATATCAACACGATCTTACTGTAGTTCTAGACTAAATATCAACATGATCTTACTGTAGTTCTAGACTAAATATCAACATGATCTTACTGTAGTTCTAGACTAAATATCAACACGATCTTATTGTAGTTCTAGACTAAATATAAACATGATCTTACTGTAGCTCCTAGACTAAATATCAACACGATCTTACTGTAGTTCTAGACTAAATATCCACACGATCTTACTGTAGTTCTAGACTAAATATCAACACGATCTTACTGTAGCTCTAGACTAAATATCAACACGACCTTACTGTAGTTCTAGACTAAATATCAACATGATTTTACTGTAGTTCTAGACTAAATATCAACATGATTTTACTGTAGTTCTAGACTAAATATCAACACGATCTTACTGTAGTTCTAGACTAAATATCGACACGATCTTATTGTAGTTCTAGACTAAATATCGACACAATCTTACTGTAGTTCTAGACTAAATATCAACACGATCTTACTGTAGTTCTAGACTAAATATCAACATGATCTTACTGTAGTTCTAGACTAAATATCAACACGATCTTACTGTAGTTCTAGACTAAATATCAACACGATCTTACTGTAGTTCTAGACTATATATCGACACGATCTTACTGTAGTTCTAGACTAAATATCGACACAATCTTACTGTAGTTCTAGACTAAATATCAACATGATCTTACTGTAGTTCTAGACTAAATATCAACATGATCTTACTGTAGTTCTAGACTAAATATCAACACGATCTTACTGTAGTTCTAGACTAAATATCAATATGATCTTACTGTAGTTCTAGACTAAATATCAACATGATCTTACTGTAGTTCTAGACTAAATATCGACACAATCTTACTGTAGTTCTAGACTAAATATCAACATGATCTTACTGTAGTTCTAGACTAAATATCAACATGATCTTACATTAGTTCCAGACTAAATATAAACATGATCTTACTATATGATCTTACTGTAGTTCTAGACTAAATATCAATATGATCTTGCTGTATGATCTCACTGTAGTTCTAGACTAAATATCAACACGATCTTACTGTAGTTCTAGACTAAATATCAACACGATCTTACTGTAGTTCTAGACTAAATATCAACACGATCTTACTGTAGTTCTAGACTATATATCGACACGATCTTACTGTAGTTCTAGACTAAATATCGACACAATCTTACTGTAGTTCTAGACTAAATATCAACATGATCTTACTGTAGTTCTAGACTAAATATCAACACGATCTT
Organism: Aspiorhynchus laticeps; assembly: GCA_023376895.1. Classification (NCBI taxonomy): domain Eukaryota; kingdom Metazoa; phylum Chordata; class Actinopteri; order Cypriniformes; family Cyprinidae; genus Aspiorhynchus; species Aspiorhynchus laticeps. The sequence goes on along the minus strand of CM041797.1, from coordinate 1,167,108 downwards.
ACTGTAGTTCTAGACTAAATATCAACATGATCTTACTGTAGTTCTAGACTAAATATCAACACGATCTTACTGTAGTTCTAGACTAAATATCAACATGATCTTACTGTAGTTCTAGACTAAATATCAACATGATCTTACTGTAGTTCCAGACTAAATATAAACATGATCTTACTATATGATCTTACTGTAGTTCTAGACTAAATATTAATATGATCTTGCTGTATGATCTCACTGTAGTTCTAGACTAAATATCAACATGATCTTACTGTAGTTCTAGACTAAATATCAACACGATCTTACTGTAGTTCTAGACTAAATATCGACACGATCTTATTGTAGTTCTAGACTATATATCGACACGATCTTACTGTAGTTCTAGACTATATATCGACACGATCTTACTGTAGTTCTAGACTAAATATCGACACGATCTTACTCTAGATCTAGACTAAATATCGACATGATCTTACTGTAGATCTAGATTACAGTTTTTTTCAATTGCTAACAAGCATTTACCAATACTTAAAGTACTTTTTCTAAACTCTTAACACAGCAACACACCTACATCACACAATTAGCCAAATTGATAATTTTCCGGCCAAAACCACATTTTGTTAAATAAATACAAACTCTACATTTCAAAATGCTGAATACCTTTTTCTACATATACTAACTCTATAAAAACACAGCAAACCTGATTCAAAATTGAATCATTTGGTCAAAACATTAGCACTAGTTTCTATCCAATAGAAACATATAGTCAATCATAGCACAGTTACTGGCAAAATACTAACAGTTGATAGCGTTACAAAAACTGCATTACTTGTCATGTTTCAGTTCTACCTGCATATAATAGACAATATACAAATCCATAGTTTTTTTGTAATTTAGCCTTCAGTTTACCTTCAGCTGATACCCATTTTACATTTTTAAGTGTTGAATGTGTTCATTCTTGGCAACATCTAAAACTGAATGAGTCATTACTTTATAGAATGTACAATAGAAAAAAAATAGGTTCCCCTATGCAGAAATTCAATTGGAACCTTGATTGAAATTGCTTTCCAGTGGGTGGGGGTTGGATGTGGATGGTGCCCCCATGGTAGCTGATGCCAGTGATCAACAAAAATTCCAACATACATGGCCTTTGGTTACTATGCAAGCTTGTTTCCATCACAGATTAAAAATGTAAAAACAGTAATCACAATTCAGACTTCTATTATTGGAATTGTGTGTTTAGCTTACATCTTGCAATTCAGACTTTATCAGAATTCTGAGATACTGTAAATTCACAATTGCAAGAAAAAAGTCAGAATTCTGAAATAAAGTCACAATTACCCATTAACCTTTATATTCCATGACAGAAATAAGCTTTCATAAGTTCCACATGTGTAAGGAAAAAAAAACAAAAAAAAAAAACATAAAAATGCACAGTCCAACACACATTCTCGCTCATCTCCCCTACCTCTTCTCCCTTTTTCTAATCCAACTACTCATCTCCATTTTATTCTCTCTCTCTCTAATTCTGTGTTGTTCTGCATCCACAAAACCAATTCAAAGAGGTCTTTTTTACTCTATGTTGTTGATGTAATGGAAAGAGCTTCAATACCTGACTATTCCACAACTGAGACTGGAATGAGCTATTTCTAAATATTTCAGTGATCTGTTACTTAAAAATGCTTATCAGTTGTTACAATATTTTATATGGAGAGATTTTTCAATACTTTTGAGCTGCTGTTGTAGCATAAATAGAAGCTTTATATTATATTTAAGGTTTGGAACATTAGGTCTTCATTTCTGACATGCTGTGTTTAAGCATTTGTAAATAAGACAAAAAAGATCCGTGATTTTGGTTTTGGGTAAGCTTGTATGAACAGAAAATGTAAGCATTTTAGAAACATGGTAATTGACTGCATATTGTGTGAAAACAACACAAATTGTGTTAATGGCATGGTCACAACAGATGGACGTTGTGCTAATTGTGTTTAGAGTTTTGAAAATGTGACTAGAGATTGGACAAAAGGATGTTAGTAATTGAAAAAAACTGTAAATATCGACACGATCTTACTGTAGTTCTAGACTAAATATCAACATGATCTTACTGTAGTTCTAGACTAAATATCAACATGATCTTACTGTAGCTCTAGACTAAACATCGACACGATCTTACTGTAGTTCTAGACTAAATATCGACACGATCTTACTGTAGTTCTAGACTAAATATCAACATGATCTTACTGTAGCTCTAGACTAAACATCGACACGATCTTACTGTAGATCTAGACTAAACATCGACACGATCTTACTGTAGATCTAGACTAAACATCGACACGATCTTACTGTAGATCTAGACTAAATATCAACACGATCTTACTGTAGCTCTAGACTAAATATCAACACGATCTTACTGTAGTTCTAGACTAAATATCAACACGATCTTACTGTAGTTCTAAACTAAATATCGACACGATCTTACTGTAGTTCTAGACTAAATATCGACACGATCTTACTGTAGATCTAGACTAAATATCAACACGATCTTACTGTAGTTCTAGACTAAATATCGACACGATCTTACTGTAGATCTAGACTAAATATCAACACGATCTTACTGTAGTTCTAGACTAAATATCGACACGATCTTACTGTAGATCTAGACTAAATATCAACACGATCTTACTGTAGTTCTAGACTAAATATCGACACGATCTTACTGTAGATCTAGACTAAATATCAACACAATATTACTGTAGCTCTAGACTAAATATCAACATGATCTTACTGTAGTTCTAGACTAAATATCAACACGATCTTACTGTAGTTCTAGACTAAATATCAACAAGATCTTACTGTAGTTCTAGACTAAATATCAACATGATCTTACTGTAGTTCTAGACTAAATATCAACAGGACCTTACTGTAATTCTAGACTAAATTTCAACACGACCTTACTGTAGTTCTAGACTAAATATCAACATGTATTTACTCATCTCACCTGCACAAAAACACATTCAGTGTTCCTCAAAATCAATAAAAACAGTCAAACACAAACTCAAGATATGACACAATTAAATATGTTAAATAAGTATCAAATATCATTTATGTATTTAAACCCATTTTGTAAACCAATGTCTTTTCTACTGATCTTCAATGATCCAATTCTATCATACTAATAATCAAAAATGACACATTTGTGTATAATTGTAGTTATTGCTGAATAGTGTTGAACTGTGTCATATTCTTCATGTGATTAGTTTGATCTGCGCCCTCTACTGTACAGACGTTAATCTACATTTCCTTCAGTCTGAGCCGGATTCACTTCACTTTTAGTGTGAAAGAGTTTTACATTTGTCAAAAATATAGCTTTTTATATTAAAAACAAACAAGCAAACCCTGCCTAGATTTACAAAGTAACTCAAAAGTAACATAATTCATAACTTTCCATAAAAAGTAACATAATTAGTTACTTTTTTAGGGAGTAGCGCAACATTGTAATGCATTAGTTTTTAAAGTAACTTTCCCCAACATTAGTTCTTACCCTAGTAACTTACTCCACTACAGCAAACACTGCAGAAGGCCTGTTGATCAGGAACGACACACACTTGTGTGAATTTATCTAAACTCTCAGGAGAAAATCTGTCTTGTCCATATAGGGTCATAGATTGTCTTCTTTGTGAGAAGAATGCATCAAATAAACACATGAAAACAGCTGTGTACAGAAATCACTGCAGATCAGATCTTCATATTTCCCTGTGGTGCTCAAAACAAAACACCTCTGCATATAAAACATTAATAATCAGTTAAAAATCAGTCTCATAATAGAGACATATAACCACTGCAGAGGAGAGGTGTAGCGAGAATCACTTTACATATTATTATATTAGTTTAAACTACTTTTCAGACACATGCAAATCATTTCCCCGCGATGAACCTTCTCTTTATATAATCAAACATCTTGCTCCAGTTTTTGGATGCCCCTCATATGAACTGCATTGGTGTGTCTCTCTTCTGGCTCCTGATTAAACATTGATTCACAGCAGAAAGTGAAAATCAGACCCTGTTGACTAAATGATTCATGCAGTGTGTGGAGGATCACTGAACGCTCTCTCTACATGGAGAAAAGCCAGAAAAGTGAGTGAGTGTGAGTGTGTGTGTGTGTGTGTGTGTGTGTGTGTGTGAGCGTGCGTGCGTGCGTGCGTGCGTGCGTGAGTGAGTGAGTGAGTGAGTGAGTGAGTGAGTGAGTGAGTGAGTGAGTGTGTGTGTGTGATGCCCAGGTTTGTAATGACAAGAGTAAATGATAAGAGAAGGATGATTTTTGGTCAGACTGTCCCTTTAACATTGTCATTCTCTCTAGGAGTGAGTGTTTCATCTGGAAATAAGTGTTCTTTGTGTGATTTCTGCTGGTTAATGAACTAAAATCACCTGCTGAATAGAGACAGAAACACTTGAGGCTGAGGTCAAAGATGACGAATTGCTCTTTCTAGTGAAGGCAGTGTGGATTACACATTTAAACCAGTGTCCATCCGCTCCATCATTACTGATGGGACAGATGGGATGAGCCTCAGAAACACTGCTGTCTCTTCAGCGTGACTCATGTTTCTGTGTCTCGATGTGAAAGGTGACGCGGGAGTCTCAAGGGCATTCTGGGTAATCACTGCAAACACAGTGTGGATAACCATCTTTCCAACAATCCAGTAACCCTGAAACGACCAGCTCCTTTCACAGGTTTATATCAGCTTTGACTGATGATGAGTAACAGAAGAAGCACCTGCAGCACAGGTGTGTTTGCCCTGACCTACATAGACAATACTATAGTTAAACCTGCTCACTACGTGTCATTTTGAGAGGCTATGCACTCCATTGTGAGCCATTCTTACAGCATTTGCCACTGCAGAACTTTGGCTAATTAGCTCTTTAATTGAGTAACACATCCTGACACATGTAATTGTGATGGAGAGTTAACTTCATCAGCACAGAATCAGCTGTGAAGTGTTTGATACACTCAGGTTTAGTTCTAAAGGCTCTCTTGAGGAGAGACCCCCCACATGATTGTAAAGCGCTTTGGGTGTACAACAATACACGATAAAGCACTATATAAATGCTTCATTCATTCATTCATTCATTAATTCTTTAAGGAATAAATCACCCAAAAACAAACAATTCTGAGAATTAAATTTGTCCATACAGTGGAGGTCATTGGTCACTAAAATGGTTCTGGTTAGAAACATTCTTTAAATTAAATTAAATTCAAGTCCTCTGGGTTTGGAATGAGTATGTGATGACAGCGTGATGATTTATGAGTGTACTGTACCTTTAAGATTTCAGGTTCAGATGCCGTTTCTGTCACTTCTCTCATCTGAAATAGTACTGCGGAGAGACTAATGAATGGAGACGGGCGAGTCCCTATCTTCTTCCTCACCTGCCAGATCCACTGCCCGCTCTCTGGGATCGGAAGCCCGTTCTGCGGTTTCTTCCCCCCGGGAGCGGGTTCGGCGCTTCTCCTATCTTCCTCCGAGGAGGTTGATGTGGAGAGCGTCGATTCGCCCCCTCAATCCCCACAGTATGAGGAGCTATTGGAGGTAGTTACTCGTGCAGTCGCTAAGTTAAGCATTGATCGCCCCCTTCGGGGTCTCTCGAGCAGCTAGTTCGGCTGTCTCCTGCCGGTCCTCCGCTTCAGGGCACCGAGCTAGCAGCTCCAAGTACACCAGAGGCCAGTCTCGAGAGACTGGTTCCCTTAGTAGATTATTTAGCAGCGTGGAAACTACTGCCAAATGTATCTCGTTGGGTCCTTCAGACTGTAGAAAGAGGCAATCGCATTTAGTTCGGCGCTCCGCCGCCGCCTTTCAAAGGGGTTTTTCTCACATTAGTGGGCCTCAAGCAGGCTCTGGTTTTAGAACAAGAAGTGAACACTCTCTTGAGGAAGGAGGCCATCGAGGTGGTCCCTCCTCTCGACAGAGAATCCGGGTTCTACAGCCAGTACTTCATTGTTCCAAAGAAGGATGGGGGGTTGCGTCCGATTTTAGATCTGTGGCTATTGAACCGCTCAGTCATGCGTCTGAAGTTCAAAATGCTCACTGCCAAACAGGTCGTGTCTCAGATCAGATCCGAGGACTGGTTTGTCACGATAGATCTAAAAGACGCATACTTTCATATCTTCATCCTTCCCAGTCACAGGAAGTTCCTGAGGTTTGCTTTCAGGGGCAAAGCTTACCAATATCGGGTTCTTCCCTTCGGCCTAGCACTCTCACCCCGTACTTTCACGAAGTGTGTGGATGCTGCTCTGGCTCCTCTGCGACTCCAGGGCATCCGCATACTCAATTACATCGACGATTGGTTGATTTTAGCTCATTCAGAGCAGATGGCGGTTCGACATCGAGATGTCGTTCTCGCTCATTTGAAAGAGTTGGGGTTAAGACTAAACGCTAAGAAAAGTGTGCTTTCTCCATTACAGAGGACCACTTATCTGGGCGTGGTGTGGGATTCGACCATGATGCAGGCACGTCTGTCTCCTGCTCGGATCGAGTCGATCCTCACTGCAGTCACGAGAGTCAGAGAAGTCCTGTCACTCTCTATCAAGCAGTTTCAGAAGCTGCTGGGTCTGATGGCAGCGGCGTCCAACATGATACATCTTGGCCTGCTGTACATGAGACCCCTACAGTGGTGGCTCAAGACCAAGGGGTTCTTCCTGAGGGGAAACCCGCTTCGCATGATCAAGGTCACGCGGCGATGCCTACGTGCCTTGGACATGTGGAGGAAACCTTGGTTTTTGTCTCAGGGCCCGGTGCTGGGAGCTCCTTGTCACCACGTAACGCTAGCGACAGACGAGTCCCTCACTGGTTGGGAAGCGGTCATGAGTGGCCACCCTGCCCACAGTCTGTGGAGTGGTCGCCATCTCATGTGGCACATCAACTGCCTGGAGATGTTGGCCGTGTTTCGAGCTCTCAAACACTTTCTTCCAGACCTAAGGGATCGCCATGTGTTGGTGCGTACCGACAACACAGCGATGGTCTTTTATATCAACCACCAGGGAGGTCTGCGTTTGCGCCCCTTATACAAGCTGGCGCACCGGATCCTTGTGTGGTCTCAGGACAAGCTCCTCTTGCTGAGAGCAGTTCATATTCCTGGGCATCTCAATATGGGAGCAGACATCCTGTTGAGGCAGGGGCGAGGCCCGGGGAATGGATGCTTCACCCCGAGGTGGTGAAGCAGATATGGAGAGTTTTTGGCCAGGGTCAGGTGGATTTGTTTGCGACTCGTCAGACATCGCACTGTCTCCTCTGGTTCTCTCTGACTCATTCAGCTCCACTGGGGCTGGATGCTATGGTACAGACTTGGCCGAGGCTTCGTCTGTACGCTTTTCCCCCAATCGCTCTGCTCCCGGGAGTTCTAGAGAGAGTGCGCCGGGACAGGGTTCCTTCTATTGATAGTAGCCCCGTTCTGGCTGGGCCGAGTATGGTTCTCGGACCTGATTTCTCTCCTCGACGGCTCTCCATGGGAGATTCCCGTCAGGAGAGATCTCCTCTCACAGGCAGAGGGCATGATCCTTCACCTCCGCCCGGAGTTGTGGAAGCTGTGGGTGTGGCCCCTGAGGGGGCACAACTCATAGCCTCTGGTCTCTCAACCGAGGTTGTTGAGACCATCCTCCAATCTAGAGCTCCCTCCACAAGGAAACTGTACACCCTGAAGTGGAGACTCTTCACTTCATGGTGCGGAGACCGCCAGCTTGACCCAGTTAACTGCCCGATTGGTACAGTGCTGGAGTTCTTGCAGGCCCGTTTCTCCGCAGGGTTAACCCACTCCACCCTGAAGGTTTACGTGGCGGCTATAGCGGCCTACCACGCCCCTCTTGGTGGTCAGTCAGTGGGCAAGGACCCCCTGGTTACAGGCCTCAGGTACGATCTCATGTCCCTCCTTGGGACCTCGCTGTGGTGCTAGAAGCTCTCTGTAGGCCTCCCTTTGAAACTATCGAGGAGATATCAGATTGTCTTCTTATGTTAAAGAATGTATTTCTTTTAGCGATATCTTCTCTATAGAGAGTTGGAGATCTGCAGGCCCTTTCTGTGGCCCCTTCCTATCTCAACCTTGCGCCCGGTCTGGCCAAAGTTTTTCTGTACCCTCGTGCGGGGTATGTCCCTAAGGTCCCCTCTTCTACACCACGGCCTGTCGTACTTCAGGCTTTTTGTCCTCCTCCCTTCAGGGAGCCTGACCAGCAGAGGCTTCCATCCTGCTTCCAAGCAGACCCTCAGCCGGTGGATAGTTGATGCCATTACTGTTGATTATGAGTCCTCAGATCTCCCCTCACCATTGGGGGTCAAGGCTCACTCAACGAGAAGTGTGGCGGCCTCCAAGGCCTTTCTGGCAGGTGTGTCTATGCAGGACATCTGTAACGCTGCATCTACGCCCATCACGTTCATCAGGTTCTATGACCTAGATTTGCGAGCCCATAGCTGTGCTCTTCCACACTAGGCAGGGATTTGCAAGTCTGGCAGCATGGACATCTTGTTCCCCTAGCGTTTCCGATGCAGCTCGAGTTCCTGAAGGGGAACTTCCCAGGTTACGTATGTAACCATGGTTCCCCGAGGGAACGAGACGTTGCGTCGAAGGGCCATACTTCCGGCATCCCTACTAGAGCTCAGCTTCATTCCTAGAAGCTGGCGCCGGCTGCACCTCACGTGCTTTTAAGCTTCCTGGTCATGACGTCACCCACACCTGACGTCTCGCCATCAATTGGACTGATTACACATATGATTCAGAGCTTGAAATCGCTGAAAGGCATTCCCCTAGCGTTTCTGACGCAGCTCGAGTTCCCTCGGGGAACCATGGTTACATACGTAACCTGGGACGTTTCCTCACGATTCTCACAAATGATGTAGAGCTGTAAAGACGTGACACCATACATATGAAGAAATTAAGTGAAAAAAGGACGAAACAAATGAAAGCGCACATTCTCTGATTCTCAACCGTGTGTTTATAGTCAGAGAAACGCCTCCTGCTTCCGTCCACACCAGCTAAAGCGAGTCCTTCTTTATATAAAGAGCTTTTATGGCTTGTTGGTTCTGAGATGTTGTTTTCAGCCTGTATTAATTCAGATTTAACACTCTGCCCTTCAGCACACAATCATCACTCAGCAAACACACAGAATGAGCAGATACTGCAGTTTAATGAGAGCTGAACCAGCTGTTTCATCAGCGCTCTCTCTCTGTATCTCTCTCTCTCTCTGTATCTCTCTCTGTATCTGTCTCTCTCTCTCTGTATCTGTCTCTCTCTTTCTCGCTCTCCTGTGACTGTGCCCTTGAGTCTCTGTCACTATGGATGAGTCTCTCTTGAATCTCCAGCGATGCTCTGTGAGGATGAAGCAGTGCAATGCTGTTTATTCCAGAGAGAGGCTGATCTTCACGGAACAGCGTGTTCCCATTGATTCATGCGTTTCTATTCAGTTTCGGTTCAGTTCTGTGCTCCTAGTTTAATTTTTATCTGTAGCATTATTTATCTGTGCCACACATGACCTATCTTTGAAAGTTCCTTTGAACCAAGAATAACTTTTAGGATTTGATTCCTCTTGAATCATCTGAAAATCTTCCTCTCTAACACCAGTTTGAAAATCTATCACACTTCTGAGCCATTTCTGTCTTTAAAAGGCCCACAGATTCTCCATAGACTTATATTAGAAGAGAGAAAAACACTCAATATAGTGCAGAAGTCACATGGACTACAGTCAGAATCAGTCACTTTGAATCAGGTGAAGATCTGGCAGCTTCACCAGCACACTTCACAACATCAGGAGCTGGTTATAATGTGAACAGAATCAGTGGATTGTTCTTTTGAAGCGGTGCAGACGTGTGCTGAAGACTCAAGAGAAACACCTTCAGACGTGGAGTGTGTCTACGGTCCATTACCCACAGTCTCTCGTATTTAACATTCAGCATATGCACGCATTAAAGTTTTGATAAATAAATAAGACAGATAATAAATCATTGACCAAAAACCTCTTCAAAAATAAATGATGCTGCTGGCATTACACGAGCATGCATTCAGCTGCACAGAAGATGCATTATAATGCCACATCTCACTGAATGCATTGTCAAACTCTCATTTTTAAAAAATTAATTGTTCTGTGCGTTATGAAACATAATGCACCAAGGGTCTGAGAGTTATGTAATTTCAGTTATCTGTACTGTACTGTATATGTGGCAGAATTGACAATAAAGCAGACTTTGACTTTAATAACACAGAACTCAAGCCTCTTTCACACCGACAGTCTTTACATTACACTGTTGGTTTCTCTCCAGCTGTATGAAGCTCAGATTTATGCAAATAATCAGAGACATAATTCATAATTCATCATTAATAACACTTCACCAGAAATTTTTAAAAGATATCAATATTTTTAAAAAATTACAAATATTAATATATTTATGTTTAAGCAGCCATGTCTCTTATTATCGGCTGATTAGAATCAGAACTAAATGATCTATTCAGTCAAATGAGGTTTGTAAAATTGTTCATGATTTAGTTTGATTCATTCAGACAGTTCAGTCGCACACTGGATCGATTCAGATTGATTCATTCAGACAGTTCAGTCGCACACTGAATCGATTCAGTTTGATTCATTCAGACAGTTCAGTCGCACACTGAATCGATTCAGTTTGATTCATTCAGACAGTTCAGTCGCACACTGAATCGATTCAGTTTGATTCATTCAGACAGTTCAGTCGCACACTGAATCGATTCAGATTGATTCATTCAGACAGTTCAGTCGCACACTGAATCGATTCAGATTGATTCATTCAGACAGTTCAGTCGCACACTGAATCGATTCAGTTTGATTCATTCAGACAGTTCAGTCGCAGACTGAATCGATTCATTCAGACAGTTCAGTTGCACACTGAATCGATTCAGTTTGATTCATTCAGACAGTTCAGTCGCACACTGAATCGATTCAGTTTGATTCATTCAGACAGTTCAGTCGCACACTGAATCGATTCAGTTTGATTCATTCAGACAGTTCAGTCGCACACTGAATCATTTGCAGCATCGTCATTGCACTTTATAAGTCAAAAAGATTCCTGGATGAGAGGGATATTTACTAAAAATAGGAACTAAAAGATGCATGTGCATGTGGCTAGTGAACAACTCTGTACTGCAGGTGAAGACTAATCATAGCCTGTGCATATATCAATAAAACATCAAATAAATAAAAAAGAGCATGCAGTATTTGATAGCAGATCTGTGTCCCAGTACTGATGAACAGCTAAACACGCTCCTGGAGGAGGATGAAGGACAGACACGCTGGAGGTCAAGCTGGAGGTCACGCTGGAGGTCAAGCTGGAGGTCAAGGCTTGGCTGGTGAGCAGGAGTCACGCTGGAGGTCAAGCTGGAGGTCACGCTGGAGGTCAAGCTGGAGGTCACGCTGGAGGTCACGCTGGAGGTCAAGCTGGAGGTCAAGCTGGAGGTCAAGCTGGAGGTCAAGGCTTGGCTGGTGAGCAGGAGTCACGCTGGAGGTCAAGCTGGAGGTCACGCTGGAGGTCAAGCTGGAGGTCACGCTGGAGGTCAAGCTGGAGATCACGCTGGAGGTCACGCTGGAAGTCACGCTGGAGGTCAAGGCTTGGCTGGTGAGCAGGGGTCAGTGAAGCCCCTGCTCGTCAAACCTGGAACTGCATTGAAAAACAACATCTTTCTCCACTGATGAGTGAGTATCAGCCTTCTTGTTCCAAAGAAATATGTTCACCGGTGTCTTCCTTGTTGCAGTTCTGTGAACCCTTCAAAAAGATGCATTTCTAATTTATAGTGATGCATAATCACAGTCTTGAATTATGAGTGCTTCTGGGGTTGGATGAGGTATTTTAAGACAGAATAAGAACACACTTCACCTTTAGCTTGGCCTCACGGCCTCTAAACGCACAAAAACAAACACTAACAAGCCTTATTCCAAACACTATCAAAAGCGCATTAATAATGACGATAACACTTCATTCATTCAGATCTGCTCGACTGCTGCTTTAATGTGAATTGATATGAATTGTTGTGTTGTGTTGTGGCCTGTGTGTCAAGCTTGTGTTGACCATTCAAGTCACCTTTAATATCAATTGCTTTATACAATACAGATAGTTTCAAAGCAGCTTTACGGTGATAAACGAGAAAATAATGATTCAGTTATGCAAACAGAATTCAATTCAATTCAATAGTAAACAGTCATTATTCAGTTGAAATTGACTCATACTAATGGCAGCTGATGGGCTGGAGCATGTACAGTATGTGTTTGTGATCAGACTGGGATGTAACTATTACATTTTCTTTATTTATTTATTTTTTTTACTTTTTATATGAATTTTCATAATTTAAAAATTGTGATTTTTTTTTTTTGAAAAACTTTTTTTGGGTGGGTTGCCAGGAATTAAGTATATGCGCTGTGGAGAGAAACGCGTCAGTGAAGGAAATGTCACATTTTTGCATTTTGCTCTGAAACCAGCAGCACATACAGTAATCTTATACAGTATTACAGTGAGTCGATCTACAACGGTAATTGTGTTTTAACAGCTGTCAACAAGATGCTCATGAGTGAACACTAGCCAGTCTACATCAGCAGACCAGAGCCACAAACACCAGAACACCCTAGCAACTGCATAACACCACCCTAGCAACCATTCAGAACTCCACGGCAACGGCCTGTGTTGTGGCTATGAGCTTGATACAGACAAAAAACAACTTTATTCACAAATCAACTCAAGATTTAGCTTCATATTTTAAAAACACAGAGGATTCAGAGGATGCTGCGTGATTGTGTGAGCGAGTCGAGTCTGAATTACATCATTAAACCTCATTTTCATGTTCTGCGTCGCATGTTTGTGTGCATCAGCTTCAGGGCAGAAGCCACTGACCTCTCAGTAAGACTCACATCTGAGGACCATAAAAATAACCCTGTCCATGACTCAGAGCTGAAGAACATCAACATTAAAGAATCCTTCATTTATTAGTGATAAAACACACACACCAATCAATGTATGACATTACAAGACAAAAATATATATAATTAACAGAAGAAAAACAAAACAGTTGATTAACTGAATTTAAAAAAAATAAATAAATATTATATTCTGTCGGTGCATGAAAATATATTCAAAATAATTCACATATTCATTATGCTTTAGATATAGAAATGTCTATGCATTAATATAGATTCATGAAAAGGCTTCTGTCACAAACAGAGCACGGAGAAACAGGTAAGTAGCAAAACAGAGGATTTATTGACAGGTTGAATTGCGTGAGGTGAGAGGAGCAGGTGAGTGACTTGTATTATAATCCAATCCTTTGTGACACGGCAGTGAACTGATCAGAGTCTCTTTCTCAGGAATCGTGGAGCAGGGAAGCACAGGAGAACAGGACACACTGGAGGATCGCTGGAGGGGTTCTGGGAGACAATAAGGTAAGTTAATCACATGTAAGAATAGAAAGGAGTCAGGTACTGTTCAGGGTAGTGAACCGTAGACCGGACGATGAGTGTCAGAGCGTGTGGTACTTATGGGGAGTGCTGATGAGGGGTTGCAGGTGCAGGTGATTAGAACTCAGGTGACTGTGATCTGGTGATTGTTGTTGGCGGTGGTGACTGAGACTGTGACTCTCTGACAGCTTCAGGAGCACCAACAAACACACTTCAGTCGTCATGATGTTCTACAAGAGAGACACCTGCAGAAAAACACATTATAATGCTTCTAAACGACAGATTTGAGCTCCTCGTTCTCATCATAACTGAAACACAATAAAGTCTTTCATGTCTCTTTCTCTCAGTAAATCACACGAACTAATAACAGCAAACAATCCTCCGAATGAGCGAATGTTACGTGATTGGGTTCAGAGAGGTTCATTTCTGTGCTGTGTTTCACCAGAACACTGACTCACACACACACTCACACTCTCTCTCTCTCACTCACACACACACACACACACACACACACACACACACACACACACACACACACACACACACACACACACACACACACACACACACACACACACACACACACACACACAACACACACTCACTCACTCACTCACTCACTCACTCTCTCACTCTCTCACTCTCTCTCTCTCTCTCTCTCTCTCTCTCTCTCTCTCTCTCTCTCTCCTCTCTCTCTCTCTCTCTCTCTCTCTCTCTCTCTCTCTCTCTCTCTCACTCACACACACACACACACACACTGCATTTCACCAGAACACTGACTCAGTGTGGCACAAAACAGAGAATGACCTTTAGCAGATAAGCCACGAGCTGCAGGCGTCTGATTGGCTGACACACTGCTAGAGTCAGCCAATCAGACATTAGTATTTATCCAGAGATCTCTTCAGTCGTCCTTATTCAGCCGGGGTCCTCACTGGGGGTCTGTCTCTGGGGCTCATCTAGGTGTCCTGGTCTCCGCTGACGTTCAGGGCTGTAGTAGAGGTCGTCTCTAGGTGCTGATCCACCATCTGATCTGGTGACTGCAGTGACCTCTCGAATAAGAAAGAAACAGACTAATATTAGCGTAGATGTCAATCTTTTTACGATGTAACAAGTACATCATGTGTTATGGGAAGTGTTCCCGGTTCCGGTTGATCTAATTAATGCAGCCTAACAATCCTTTAACGGATTTGAATAATAGAAGTGTATTAGTGTGTTATGTGTACGCCAGGTTAAAGAGATGGGTCTTTAATCTAGATTTAAACTGACAGAGTGTGTCTGCCTCCCGAACAGTGTTTGGTAGATTGTTCCAGAGTTTGGCCGCTAAATAGGAAAAAGATCTGCCGCCCGCAGTTGATTTTGATATTCTAGGTATTATGAAATGGCCAGAGTTTTGAGAACGCAGTGGACGTGAAGGACTATAATGCGATAAGAGCTCGCTCAAGTACTGAGGAGCTAAACCATTCAGGGCTTTATAAGTAATTAACAAGATTTTAAAATCTATACGATGTTTAGTAGGGAGCCAGTGCAGTGTTGACAGAACCGGGCTAATGTGCTCATACTTCCTGGTTCTAGTAAGAACTCTAGCTGCTGTGTTTTGAACCATCTGTAATTTGTTTATTAAGCGTGCAGAACAACCACCCAATAAAGCATTACAATAATCTAACCTTGAGGTCATAAACGCATGAATTAATATTTCTGCATTTGACATTGAGAGCATAGGTCTCAGTTTAGATATATTTTTAAGATGAAAAATGCAGTTCTACAAATGCTAGAAACGTGGCTGTCAAAGGAGAGATTACTATTAAATAGCACACCTAGGTTCCTGACTGATGACGAAGAATTTACAGAGAAGCCATCAAGTGTTAGACAGTGTCCTAGGTTATTACTTGTGGGGGTTTTAGGTCCGATAAGTAACACCTCTGTTTTTTCAGAATTTAGCAGTAAGAAATTACTCGTCATCCAGTTTTTTTATATCGACTATGCATTCCATAAGTTTCTCAATTTGGTGTGTTTCACCAGGCCGTGAAGAAATATAGAGCTGAGTGTCATCAGCATAACAGTGAAAGCTAACCCCGTGTTTCCTAATGATATTTCCCAAGGGTAACATGTAAAGCGTGAAAAGTAACGGTCCTAGTACTGAGCCTTGAGGAACTCCATACTGCATTTGTGATCGATATGATACCTCTTCATTCACTGCTACGAATTGATGGCGGTCAGATAAGTACGATTTGAACCATGCTAATGCACTTCCACTAATGCCAACAAAGTTTTCTAGTCTATTCAAAAGAATGTTGTGGTCGATAGTGTCGAACGCAGCGCTAAGATCCAGTAGAACTAATAGAGAGATACAACCACGATCAGATGATAAGAGCAGGTCATTTGTAACTCTAATGAGAGCAGTCTCAGTACTATGATACGGTCTAAATCCTGACTGGAAATCCTCACAAATATCATTTTTCTCTAAGAAGGAATATAATTGTGAGGATACAACCTTTTCTAATATCTTTGACAGAAAAGGGAGATTCGAGATCTTTGTGACACGGCAGTGAACTGATCAGAGTCTCTTTCTCAGGAATCGTGGAGCAGGGAAACACAGGAGAACAGGACACACTGGAGGATCGCTGGAGGGGTTCTGGGAGACAATAAGGTAAGTTAATCACATGTAAGAATAGAAATGAGTCAGGTACTGTTCAGGGTAGTGAACCGTAGACCGGACGATGAGTGTCAGAGCGTGTGGTACTTATGGGGAGTGCTGATGAGGGTTTGCAGGTGCGGGTGATTAGAACTCAGGTGACTGTGATCTGGTGATTGTTGTTGGCGGCGGTGACTGAGACTGTGACTCTCTGACAGCTTCAGGACCACCAACAAACACACTTCAGTCGTCATGATGTTCTACAAGAGAGACACCTGCAGAAAAACACATTATAATGCTTCTAAACGACAGATTTGAGCTCCTCGTTCTCATCATGACTGAAACACAATAAAGTCTTTAATTTCTCTTTCTCTCAGTAAATCACACGAACTAATAACAGCAAACAATCCTCCGAATGAGCGAATGTTACGTGATTGGGTTCAGAGAGGTTCATTTCTGTGCTGTGTTTCACCAGAACACTGACTCACACACACACACTCACACTCTCTCTCTCTCACTCACACACACACACACACACACACACACACACACACACACACACACACACACACACACACACACACACACACACACACACACACACACACACAACACACACACACACACACACACTCACTCACTCACTCACTCACTCACTCTCTCACTCTCTCACTCTCTCTCTCTCTCTCTCTCTCTCTCTCTCTCTCTCTCTCTCTCTCTTCTCTCTCTCTCTCTCTCTCTCTCTCTCTCTCTCTCTCTCTCTCTCACTCACACACACACACACACACACTGCATTTCACCAGAACACTGACTCAGTGTGGCACAAAACAGAGAATGACCTTTAGCAGATAAGCCACGAGCTGCAGGCGTCTGATTGGCTGACACACTGCTAGAGTCAGCCAATCAGACATTAGTATTTATCCAGAGATCTCTTCAGTCGTCCTTATTCAGCCTTGCAATGATGATCTGAGACGATCCATTAAAGAGGCAGTTTATCCATAAATCAAAATATTCTGAAGAGTGTTGAATGTTTACATTTTTTTCCATACTCTGGAATTCAATGTCTACCAGCAGCTGTTTGGAACATTCTTCAAAATATCTTCTTTTGTGTTCAGCACAGAATCAGAACAACTTGAGAAAGAGTATGAATTATTTAACCCTTTAACCTGGGTCTCTCAGCTCGGAGTTATTTTGGTTGGAGTTATGTTATTTTATTTTAGGCCTGCTGTTAAATATGAAGCGAAGGGGCTCAAATCAATTTTGAAACTCTTCAGCACACATGATTGATATTAGCTGTAATATTTCCCTGCATCTTGAGCCGTTTTCACAGAAACAGTTGAGCTGCGAGAGCGGATAGGTGATCAAGAGCAATGAATGATGCCCATAAGCTGAATAAATAAGCTTTCCATTGATGTATGGTTTGTTATGATAGGACAATATTTGGCTGAGATACAACTATTTGTAAATCTGGAATCTGAGGGTGCAAAAAAATCTAAATATTGAGAAAATCACCTTTAAAGTTGTTCTAATGAAGTTCTTAGCACTGCATATTACTAATCAAAAATTAAGTTTTGATATATTTATGGTAGGAAACTTACAAAATATCTTCAAGGAACATGATCTTAATATCCTAATGATTTTTGGCATAAAAGAAAAACTGATAATTTTGGCTATTGCTACAGATATACTGTACATGTGCTACTTATGACTGCTTTTGTGCTCCAGGGTCACATATAAACCCACAAGAGCACAAAATGTCTTACCCTCTGACAGTCTGCTCAAATACTGAGTCAAACAAAAATAAAACACCAATTACAAAAAGGACAAGTCAAGTCAAGTCAAGTCTGTTCGTGCCAGGTCAAGTCAGGACAATGACTTGACTTGTCCTGACTTGACTTGGCATGAACAGGCTTGACTTGACTTATCCTGACTTGACTTGACTTGACTTGTCCTGACTTGTCTTGGCATGAACAGACTTGACTTGTCTTGTCTTGTCTTGACTTGACTTGACTTGACTTGGCATAAACAGACTTGACTTGACTTGACTTGACTTGACTTGTCTTGTCTTGTCTTGTCTTGTCTTGACTTGTCTTGACTTGACATGACTTGACTTGGCTTGGCTTGACTTGTCCTGACTTGACTTGACTTGACTTGACTTGACTTGACTTACATTTACATTTACATTTACATTTACATTTAATCATTTAGCAGACGCTTTTATCCAAAGCGACGTACAAATGAGGAGAACAATAGAAGCAATCAGACCATCGAGAGAGCAACAGTATACAAGTGCCATGACAAGTCTCAGTTGGTCTAGCACAGTACACGTAGCTAGGATTTTTATTTTTTATTTTTTAAATAGAATAGGTAAGTGTTAGTATTAATTAGTCAGGTGCTGGCGAAAAAGATGTGCCTTTAGATGTTTTTTGAAAATGGCTAAAGATTCAGCTGTTCGGATTGAGATCGAGAGGTCATTCCACCAGCTGGGCACTTGTCCCGACTTGACTTGGCATGAACAGACTTGTCTTGTCTTGTCTTGACTTGACTTGACTTGACTTGGCATGAACAGACTTGTCTTGACTTGACTTGACCTGGCATGAACTGACTTGACTTGACTTGACTTGACTTGGCATGAACAGACTTGACTTGACTTGACTTGACTTGGCATGAACTGACTTGACTTGGCATGAACTGACTTGACCTGACTTGCCATGAACTGACTTGACTTGACTTAACTTGACTTGCCATGAACTGACTTGACTTGGCATGAACTGACTTGACCTGACTTGCCATGAACTGACTTGACTTGACTTGACTTGGCATGAACAGACTTGACTTGACTTAACTTGACTTGCCATGAACTGACTTGACTTGGCATGAACAGACTTGTCTTGACTTGACTTGACTTGGCATGAACAGTCTTGTCTTGACTTGACCTGGCATGAACAGACTTGACTTGACTTAACTTGACTTGCCATGCACTGACTTGACTTGACCTGACTTGACTTGGCATGAACTGACTTGACTTGACTTGGCATGAACTGACTTGACTTGACATGAACTGACTTGACTTGACTTGCCATGAACTGACTTGACCTGACCTGACTTGACTTGACCTGACTTGGCATGAACTGACTTGACTTGACTTGGCATGAACTGACTTGACTTGACTTGACTTGACTTGGCATGAACTGACTTGACTTGACTTGACTTGACTTCTCACCTGACCTGACCTGACCTGACCTGACCTAACTAAGTCAAATCTTTGTTTGTATTTTGGGATTACTTTTGAATAAAACTGCACATGGGTTCTTAAACTCACCTTCAGTGGACTCATTACAAATTGTTAACAGTTTTTTTGAATGTAGCTTTCATTTTCTTTTTACAATAATAACCTTGAGACAGACATGTAGGAATAGAAAATAATAAAAGAAACTAATGGAAGAATTGACATTCCTGTTGTCGTCTTCACTCTCATTCCGAAGCTTGTGCACATTCCAACTCGTCATTACTCTATGAGGACGAGAGACCCTCCCTAATGAAGTAAATGTGCCGCGCCGAGGGTCGCGCTGACCCGCAACACAGAGAACCGAGGCACTTTAAGCGCTTCATCAGCATGCATCTCAGCAAATCTGATGCCGCTCGAGGACATGCTCATTATCATCAATCAACTCCAATCAAAGACCTCCTCCAGCCAATTCAGATCCAGCATCAACCAATCAGCGCTGCATGGCCCGGACTCACAGCGGGTCGTTTGGATCAATCTAGAGCGACGCGAGATAGAAGCCATGACAGGGGAGTGTTTCTACACTGCAAAAAATGATTTTCTTCCTTAGTATTTTTGTCTTGTTTTCTAGTATAAATATCTAAACAATTGAATCAAAATGTATTTACTTGATAAATGACTTAAGATATTATATCTTGTTTTCTAAAAAAAAAAAAAAAAAAAAAAAAAATCCTAATTTTGTTAGTTATTGCTTAGTACAAGTTAAAATATTTGCCAATGGGGTAAGAAATATAATCTTAATTCTTTTTGAAGAATTAAGATTATAACCCTAACCCTAACCTTAAGATTATAACCCTAACCCTAACCTTAACCTAACCCTAACCCTAACCCAAACCTTAACCTAACCCTAATTCAAAGGCTGAACAAGATTATTTTACACCCTCATTCTCAAAAACTATTAACAAATCTAGATAAAACTAAATATATGACCCAGACGACATTAAATTTGGTTCTGAGGTGAATTATTGTCCCCTAAAAACTTCAAACATCACAATTCAATTTAAAACAAACTGTCATGTTAAGCTGCTGATCTGGAATCAGTCTCTCTATCTCTGTGTGTCTAACCCTCTCCTCCATCTCTTTTATAGAGATTCCTGTGTTTCTGTGTCTCTGAATGAAGGAAAGGCCTTGATGTTCTCTGAGATCCAGCAGCAGAACAGAAGAATCACGAGATGTGTTTCTCGCTCAAGGGGTTTGTGGAGGATGAGCTTTCTTTCTGTGACAGCGTGTGAGTGTCAATCTAAACTATTAAATTTGAAAGAACTACATTTATTTGGTTATACGACAATAAAACACTGACTTTATCTTGATTCAGGTAATATAAAGGTAAACATACTATATACTATGACAGATATTGACATGTAAATGTGATTTCTTAGATCTTCAGCATGTCTCAGATGGAACGATCTTATAATTAGCCACCAGAGGACACTGCTGAGCTGCTCATGAATTATGCAAATCAGCTGCTCAGTGGTGATTGGTCACATAATTCACACATGATCGTGACATCACTGATTATCACTGATTATCACTCATTTACAAAAACAAACGTGTGTGTGTGTGTGTGTGTGTGTGTGTGTGTGTGTGTGTGTGTGTGTGTGTGTGGGTGTGTGTGTGCACACTGACGTTTATGTTTCTGTGAGTGTGGTGTGTGTGTGTGTGTGTGTGTGTGTGGATGTTTCTATGAATGTGGTGTGTGTGTGTGTGCATTTATGTTTCTGTGAATGTGGTGTGTGTGTGTGTGACTGTATGTGTGTGTGCGTTTATGTTTCTGTGAATGTGGTGTGTGTGTGTGTGTGTGTGTGTGTGTGTGTGTGTGTGTGTGCACACTGACGTTTATGTTTCTGTGAGTGTGGTGTGTGTGTGTGTGTGTGTGTGTGTGGATGTTTCTATGAATGTGGTGTGTGTGTGTGTGCGTTTATGTTTCTGTGAATGTGGTGTGTGTGTGTGTGTGTGTGTGTGTGTGTGTGTGCACACTGACGTTTATGTTTCTGTGAGTGTGTGTGTGTGTGTGTGTGTGTGTGTGTGTGTGTGTGTGTGTGTGTGTGTGTGTGTGTGTGAGTTTCTGTGAATGTGGTATGTGTGTGTGTGTGTGTGTGTGAGAGAGTTTCTGTGAATGTGGTGTGTGTGTGTGTGTGTGTGTGTGTGTGTGCACACTGACGTTTATGTTTCTGTGAGTGTGGGGTGTGTGTTTTGTGTGTGTGTGTGTGTGTGTGTGTGTGCACACTGACGTTTATGTTTCTGTGAGTGTGGTGTGTGTGTGTGTGAGTGTGTGTGTGTGGATGTTTCTATGAATGTGGTGTGTGTGTGTGTGTGTGCGTTTATGTTTCTGTGAATGTGGTGTGTGTGTGTGTGTGTGTGTGTGTGCACACTGACGTTTATGTTTCTGTGAGTGTGGTGGTGTGTGTGTGTGTTGTGTGTGTGTGTGTTTGTTACTATGTGTGTGTGTGTGTGTGTGTGTGTGTGAGTTTCTGTGAATGTGGTATGTGTGTGTGTGTGTGTATGTGTGTGTGTGAGAGAGTTTCTGTGAATGTGGTGTGTGTGTGTGTGTGTGTGTGTGTGTGCACACTGACGTTTATGTTTCTGTGAGTGTGGTGTGTGTGTGTGTGTGTGTGTGTGTGTGTGTGTGTGCGCACTGACGTTTATGTTTCTGTGAGTGTGGTGTGTGTGTGTGTGTGTGTGAGTGTGTGTGTGTGGATGTTTCTGTGAATGTGGTGTGTGTGTGTGACTGTATGTGTGTGTGCGTTTATGTTTCTGTGAATGTGGTGTGTGTGTGTGTTGTGTGTGTGTGTGTGCACACTGACGTTTATGTTTCTGTGAGTGTGGTGTGTGTGTGTGTGTGTGTTGTGTGTGTGTGTGTGTGTGTGTGTGTGTGTGTGTGCACACTGACGTTTATGTTTCTGTGAGTGTGGTGTGTGTGTGTGTGTGAGTGTGTGTGTGTGGATGTTTCTATGAATGTGGTGTGTGTGTGTGTGCGTTTATGTTTCTGTGAATGTGGTGTGTGTGTGTGACTGTATGTGTGTGTGCGTTTATGTTTCTGTGAGTGTGGTGTGTGTGTGTGTGTGAGTGTGTGTGTGTGGATGTTTCTATGAATGTGGTGTGTGTGTGTGTGCGTTTATGTTTCTGTGAATGTGGTGTGTGTGTGTGTGTGTGTGTGTGTGTGTGTGTGCACACTGACGTTTATGTTTCTGTGTGTGTGTGTGTGTGTGTGTGTGTGTGTGTGTGTTTGTTACTATGTGTGTGTGTGTGTGTGTGTGTGTGTGTGTGTGTGTGTGAGTTCCTGTGAATGTGGTATGTGTGTGTGTGTGTGTGTGTGTGAGAGAGAGAGAGTTCCTGTGAATGTGGTGTGTGTGTGTGTGTGTGTGTTACCACTCCCTCATCGTATTGCTCTTGTCAAACCAGTTTCTCTGGATCTGATGCAAATCAGTGTGTTTTTCAGTCTACAACTGAATAAAATGTTGACAAATGAGTTTCCAAGAGTTCACAAACAACACCAGCCACAGCTTCCACTCAACACAGTCATCACTTGATCGATTTAGACTTGTTTTCCTCCTCATAAGCAGAACACAGACACACATTACTGTGTGGTTCTCAAACAAGAAACTGTGAGACACACGAGAGAAACTGGGCAAGACGAGACTCGACCGTGGGGCGGGACATTGCTCTTCGTTTCCTGATGTCTCATTGACTTCAGTGTCTTCAGTTCCCTTCATACCTGAGACGCTGCTGGAAGCTCACAGAGATGGCAGGAACGCTGGGAATATTTGAGATATGTCTGCTCTTCGCTGGTGAGTAAGCTTCAATCTGTTTGAATGTGAATGTGTTAATCATCAGTGTGTAGGTGAGCCACACCTCAGATCCAGATCCAGAAGAACGACACAATACCGGCTTCAAGTCACTTCAGCACTGAGCTCACTGGGTCATACGCTTCTGAAAAGAGTAGAAAATACAAGTTCATAATTAATAATAATAATAATTAATTGCATAATAAAGCGACAGGTAGTGGTTTTCCACCTGACTCTCAGTTATGGGGTCGTAATCATGTTATTTTGACTGTAGGTCGTGAGCCAACGCCCCAAACACACATTACTTCAACATTATCTCAACGCTTTCTGATACACAGCAATGAAATAAAATGAGAACAAATTGATTTTTTTTTCTCTTGAGGCAAAAACCTTAGTAATCTCACTCTGAGAACTCCATTAAGTCTCATAAGATGTGAGTGAAAAACATTTGAGCAGTAAAAATATATAAGTAAAAAAAAAAAAAAATTCATACACACTGTAAAAGATGATGCACTTAGTAAAATTACGTTCGTCTTATTTGTTGACTTTACTTAGTTTGATCGAGTTTTATTACTTTATGTTACTTAAAGCATTGCAATTAAGTTCGATAAACTTCTTTGTGTTCCATGAAAAGGTCAAACATGTGGCTCCTTTGTGCATGTGTTATAGACAGAGGTGCACATTTTCATAATAATTGTTTACAAATCTTTGTGTATTTTTATGTTGGTAACTGTACTGGTTAAAGTACATAAAAAAACATTCAGATTTTCAAAAGAAGAGTCTCTTTCTGGTCACCAATGCTGCGTTTATTTGATCAAAAATACAGTAAAAATTGTGAAATATTATTGTAATGTAAAACAGCTGTTTTCTATGTGAATATGTGTTAAGCTGTAATTTATTTCTGTGATCAAAGATGTATTTTCAGCATCATTACTGCAGTCTTCAATGTCACATGATCTTCAGAAATCATAATAATATGCTGATCAAGAAACATTTATGATTGCTTTCTTTCAATTCATCAAAGAATCCTATTATCCTAAAAATAATCTATCGCATCTATTTTAAATTGTACTAATATATTTCACAATATTCCTGTTTATCCTGTGTTTTTGATGCAGCCTTGTTAAGCAGAAGAAACTTCTGTCAACAACATTTTAAAAAAAGGCAGACAATGCAGTGTTTTTACGTCATAAAGTGCTTCATATTCACATTTTTGTGTTTCACAGGAGTTCACATGACTTCAGGCATAACCGTAAACATCCCAGATAAAGTATATAAGATTGCGAGAGGTGATAACGCGGTGATACCCTGCACTTTCACACCGAGTGCAACTATCACAACAGTATCATGGACAGCAGATGCAGACGTGAAGGATGATCCAGAGGTAATAAAACAGACTCGTTCATCACAGTTCAACTAAACTAAGAGAATCATTCAGTACAGCTTCTCGTCAAGTCATCTTTATTTATATAGCGCTTTTAACAATACAGATTGTGTCTAAGCACGTAACAGTATCAAGTTGGAGGATAGAGTGTCAGTAATGTATAATAATAATAAACACTCAATTTTCAGTTAAAGGCATTATTGAATTCAGAGATGTCATTGTCTAGCTCAGTTTAGTTTAAATAGTATCTGTGAAATCAAATTGATGATAATCGCTAGAAATTAAGAGTCCCCAACTGAGCAAGCCAAAGGCGACTCTCGTGCTCATATCCCTGCTTAAAAAACCAATAGAAACCATCACAGAAATTAGAATGGTTTCCACTACAAATTCCATTACAACCCATCAACGTTTAACCAATAAAAATGGTTTGGGACATATTCCATTTTAACAAGCCACCAATAGTAGGCGACCAATTACCAGTAGAGACCATCAGGGTCCATTACAGTTTTTATTAAAACCAATACTATTCCCATTATAACCAGTAAACTCTGTGATGGTTTCTATTGTTGTTGTTTTCAGCAGGGATAGAGCTGTGTTAATGTTTTGTGATTGATTGTACTGTTTTTATACAGATTAGTGTCGTCAGTTACTTCCCTGCCGAGAATAAAATGAATGCATACAAGTCATATAAAGGCCGGGCGAACATAGCGGTGGATATGAAGACAGGAACAGCCAGCCTACAGCTCCAGAAGGTCACCAGCGCCGACACACGGGTCTACGAGTGCAAAGTTCAGGATTCGGAGGATGAGGAGGGCAGACTGTCTGACAAGGCCAGTCTCGTAGTCCTGGGTAAGAGAGAACCCTTCTGAGAGATGCTTATGAACATCACATCTCTTCAGTAATCAACACTCAAGTCCAGTGCAGATGAATACATGTGACCTGTGCTGGCAAAATGAGTCACAATGAGCACGTTTTCAAAAAGGAGTTATTAAAGACCTTCAAAATGATGTATGATTTCTCAGAATCAGATGAAAAATGACTGAGCTACACCTGTTTGAAATCAATTTTGGGAAAAATCTAGGTAAAGGTGTTTTTTTTTGGTTACACTTTATTCTGATAGTCCACTTTAGACATTCTACTAACTTTAAGTAACTTTGTAACTACATGTCAACTAATTCTCATTAATTTGCAACTACATGTCTACTAACTCTCAGTAGGGTAGGTTTAGGGTTAGTAGAATAATTTGACATATACTTGCAAAGATTCTTATTGTCAGTATGTTGTGGATCCATCGAAATAAAGTGTTAGAAGATATTAAGCAGACAGTCTACTAATACTCTAATGACTGCTAGTTGACATGTAGTTGCAAAGTTACCTACTGTTAGTATAATGTCTAAAGTGGACTATAAAAATAAACTTTTATAAAAATAATAATAATAATAATTAAAAAGAAAAAGAAAAAAAAGTTTTTTTTTTTTTTTTTTTTTTGGAATTTTTAAATAAAAAACTATTTATCTGTAAAGCACATTTTAAAAAAACCTGAAGTTTAAGTGCTGTACAGAATAGAATATAAAAAAACCTCAGAAATAAAATGAATAAAACAAGACCATCAAATTCAAAGCACAAAGTTTTCTGAAGGTTCCAAAGCAAAATCACCAGCAACGTTGCATCTTTTCCTCCAGTTCTTTTCTTAATAATAATTACTGCATTAATAATCACAATATAGTTATTTTTATTTTATCTTTGTTATTATAAATAAGAACAGATGCAAAAAAAATACAAATATAAGAAAGAAACAAATAAGGCATTACGTTTTTCAGTTTACATCTAAACAAAAGCATTAAAATAAGAAAAACAAATAATCAAATGTAAAAATCCATTTAGTGTGTACATTACAAATAAATAGATTATTAAAACTACAAAAGCAGTTTAATCACAAGCAGCGAGTGATTCCCTCTTTTATTTCTTGTTAGACTAACATTAATGCGACAGACGGCCTGTATATTAAGACCTACTGTAAATCTAATATAATGTTACACATCAGATGTTTTTCCCCAAACGTTCACTTAAAGAGATAGTTCACCTAAAATGAAAATTAGCCCATGATTTACACACCGTCAAGGCATCCTAGGTGTATATGACTTTCTTCTTACAGACGAATACAATCAGAGTTATATTAAAAGTTGTCCTGGCTCTTCCAAGCTTTATAATGGCAGTGAATGGGTGTTTTTTTTTTTTTTCAACAATCCAAAAGAAGTCCAATAAAGTGCATCCATCCATAATAAAATGTGCCTCACATGGCTCTGGGGGGTGAATAAAGGCCTCCTGTAGCGAATCGATGTGATTTTGTAAGAAAAATATCCATATTTAAAATGTTATAAACACTTTTCTCTCACTTCTGCTAACTCATGTGCGGAAGTCGTTCCGGTGGATGACGTAGGACATGTGCCGGAGATTATTGAAGAATGCGGAAGCGCAGATGAGAGAGCAAAAGAAAACACTGGTCACGAATTAGAAGCACAAAATGAGGATTTGTAAAGAAAAATGTCAGAGGATTTTGATATAAGCCAAGAGCAGACTGGTTTTCCTTTATTAAAGTAAGGAAACACTGCTTCCTTTGCTCCTGTAAACAAACGGGGTATAATGGTCTAAAATAAACTCACGCGTGAAGAAGATGAAGGCAAATAGTCTTTTAAAAATCCACAAGAAGGTAATTCGCAGGAGACACACATAGGGAACATTCACAATACCAAAGACAAACTAAACAGACTAGAACTAAAAGAGGGAGGCAAATGAGGATAATTAATGGAACACAGGTGAACAGAATAACACAATCAGACACGAGGAAAAACTAGGTCATGGGCATATGGAGAAAACACAACAGAAAGTCCTGGGGTGTGACTCCGAGCCGTGTGAGGCATGTTTTATTATGGATGGATGTGCTTTATTTGACTTCTTTTGGACTATTGAAAAAAACACCCACCTACTGCCATTATAAAGCTTGGATGAGCCAGGATAATTTTTAATATAACTCTGATTGGATTCGTCTGAAAGAAGAAAGTCATATACACCTAGGATGCCTTGAGGGTGAGTAAATCATGGGGTAATTTTAATTTTGGGTAAACTAACCCTTTAAGACAACAGATTATGTTTGTGTGAACTTAAATACTGTAATTCTGTGTATATGTGTACATGTGCTTTATACGGGAGAAAAGGAGAAAACTTACAAATAAAGATAATTGTAGATGTTTAATTACTATTTGGAGCTTTGGGATCGCTAGACGAGGGCTTAATGACCTCATTTTTGTGAAAACTTCAAATTCGACTAAAATCAAACATTTTTTGCATGTATCTCAAAATTAGCCTGTGTGCATTCACACTCATTTTGCCGGCACGGGTCATAAATGTGCATGCTTCGATGACATGTGTGTTCTTGTTGTATTCCAGTGGCTCCATCGACGCCCATCTGCAATGTTGTCGGGAAGGCAGAATACTTCGAGAACATCCAGCTGACCTGCCGCTCCGAGGAGGGAACGCCGACACCGACCTACAAATGGCAAAGCTACAGCCCTAATAACGTCCTCCGACAGCTACCGCTCAAGGCCACTGATCGTACGTGTGTGTGACGCTGCTCAAATACATGCTGAAAACTATGGAGTCAAATCAATGCCACATATACTTGCAAAATAATTTAAGTATTGCAAACGAAAATGAAAGTATTGAGAAAAAATTCAATGTGCTTTTTGCAATCAAAAATAAAGAATTGCAAAAGAAAATGAAGTATTGCGAGAAAAATACATTTTGCAAACACAAATAAAGAATACCGTTTTTCCCTTTGCACTTCACGTTTCTGCGCATTTCACTTTCTGGCTTTGTTTTGACGCTTTTTTTTTTTTAAAACATTATCGCAAACTCACACTTGACTGAAACACAAAATAAAAGCAGGGTTGCAAATAAATGAGTAGCTATAGCCATGGAAAATATATTGCAAAATCATTGCTTTTGTTTCGTTTTCTTTTGCAATTCTTTACTTTTATTTGAAAAATGTATTTTTTTCTTACAATACTTAATTCTCTTTTGCAATTATTTTTGTTTGCAATACTTTAATTATTTTGCAAGTATATGTGGCATTGATTTGACTCCATATAAACCACCTTCTCCTGCATCACTTACGAGTGTGTGTCCATCTCTCCTCAGAAAACGGGGTTTTGTCACTCGTCAATATTTCCATGGACACGTCCGGTTACTACATCTGCACGTCCACCAACGAAATCAGATCTGCGTCGTGTAATGTGACCCTGCGTGTCAATCCACGTAAGAAACACTGCAGCTTTTCATCAAGAACTGATCTTAAGCTATAGTGTTGACTAACCCAACCGTCTCCTGTAGCGTCCATGAACATCGCCTCCACGGCGGGGATCATCGGAGGTGTTGTGGCCGTGGCTCTTGTTGTGGGAATCATCATCTGCTGCTGCTGCTACTGCCGTCGCAAGAAGGAAAAGGCTGAGGAATATGCAATGGGGTGCGCGAGAAACACATCGACGTACATTCATCGCTGAGGGCGTCCGCTAAGCTTTATTCCTCTGTGTTCGCAGGACTCCTGAAGGAGGAGAGTTCACAGACAAGGACCCTGAAGGGAGAGAGGACGACCGTGAAGAACACGTGAACTACGAGGAAGAGCGTCGCCTTAAAAGCGCAGACAGACTCGATCTGCCGGACGACCGCAGCGAGAGGAGCTACGATCGCCGTAGCGACTACGACGACCGGAGAGATCACCCCACCGACAGAAGAGATGATCGCAGCGACCGGCGCGAGAGGAATGACAGAGACGACAGAAACGACCGGCGCGACCGCTACGACGACGGCAGAGATCGTTACGATGATCGCAGAGACCGCTACGATGACCGTCGCGACCGCTACGACGATCGCAGAGACCGTCCTGATGACCGCTACGACAGCGACCGTTACTCCGACCACTACGACAGTCGCGACAGACCGCCCAGCGTTCCACCGAATAAACCCAAAGATCCGAGGAACTGAGTTCAGCAGACGCGGAGTCGTTCCTCAGAAATACGCGGAAACTAGAGAAAATGGACAACTAAACCGCTTTAACAATCGTTTTTGTGCCTGAATATGAGATTTGACAGAATAAGGGCGTGTTCACACACTTGGCGTCTTTTTTGACAAGAAAAAGTTGACATTTTTTAGTAAAATAAAAAGCTGGCAGCGTTTTGGTTACAAATACATATTTTGTTGCTATAGCAACAGCTGCAACAGTAGCCTAGCGCTGTGTGCTGCAGAAACATTGAGAAAAAAGATGGCCCTTGCGTTGGCTTTTGAAGTTAATGGGGAGGAGAATGTCGGTTCACAACGACGTTTGTGGGTTCGCGACATTAAGGCCAAAGTATACACTTTTTACGCTTACGCGAGGGACAGCGTACAGTGCGCGTGATGCGAATTTCGTCTTCAGAATAGTACGCGCGTACTGTACGTGCATCGCTGGATTTTTGTAACCGTGCGTACTTTGTACGCGCAGGTCGCACATGCGCATTTAACTCTCTTGCAGTAATTAGTTTATCCACAAGGTGGCAACGCTGCCATGGAGGTATCGATTCACAAGGTAGCCGAAGAAAAACTGCATAAACAGAACAAATCGGAATGCGGGTTAGCTACAGTGACCGTGGAGGAGACGAGAGATTGTGCGAAGAGGTTAGAAAATATCCTCATTTGTACAACTGTAGTATGAAAGAATACAAAGATATTTATATGGGTAACTCGTGGCGAGAGATTGTGCAAACACTGGCCCCGTTAGGCCAGGAGAGGTATTGCAATTTGGCACAGAGTCAAATGAAGTATACTTTGCAAGGCTGTGCGTACGTGTGAAAAAAAGAAGTATACTTTGGCCTTTATACGGGGAAGGGAACAGTATGGTGCTTACAACAATTTGGTCCAGGAGCTCCAGTTGGAGCATATTTTTTTTTCAGAAAAGTTGAACTGCAGAAAAAGACTTTTTTTGAAAACACGGTTAACTCCATAGGATTATAACGTAAAACAGATGCTGGCAGCTTAAAAAAAAAGACGTCAAGTGTGAACATAGCCTAAAAGGGCTTTAATACATCTCCCACTGACACACTTCAGTGCTGTGGCCATTTAGTCTCTTATGTGTTTATATATTTTTAATGTGAAATACTCTTATAGCGGTGTGTGAACAGAATGATGGGGTTGGTTTGCTTTGATTTTACTGCTGTTCATTTGTGTTGTGAAAGGCTGTTGCTGTATTCACGTCTGTCCTGCTAAAAAAAAAACAATAGAAGCCCAATAGAAACCATCACAGAAATTCCAATGGTTTCCATTAAAATACCATTATGAACCATTAGCTTTTTCAAGTAAAACCATTACAAAATTACTTTTTGTAGTGTATTTTGGGCATTTTCCCAATAGGATTTAACATCCCACCATTACAATCCATCACATACCAGTAGAAATCTATATAGTTTCCATTAAAACCAGTCTCTTTGATGTTGTGTCTTCGGTTGTTTTCTCTTTTTGTCAGCAGGTATTGAAGCAAATTGTCTTTTTTTTTTTTTCTTTTCTCTCTCTCTCTCTATCTATCCCCCATTCTCCTTTTTTCTCTCTCTCTCTTCCCCTTCTTTGTTGACTTTCCCCACAACCTTTTTTTTTTTTTTTTTTTTTTTTTTCTTTTTTTTTTTTTCCTTCTTTCTCTCTCGTTTTCTCTGTCCCCTGGTCTTGTCTGTCACAGTGTGGTTAAGTAAAAGGGTATATAAAATTAAATTAATTAATTAATATAAAAAAAAAAAAAAAAAAAAAAAAAAAAAAATGTGTGTATATGTATATATATATATATATATATATATATATGTATATATGTATATATATGTATATATGTATATATATAAAAAAAAAAAATTAATAAATATATTTAATTAAAAAGAAAAAAGGCTGTGAATGATGATAGTATAGCCATGCATATGTACTGTCATGTGTTATCTGTGCTACTGACAGGCCAAAAAAAAAAAAAAAAAAAAAAATAAAAAAAATAAAAAAAAAAAATAAAATAAAATAAAAGCAGGGTTGCAAATAAATGAGTAGCTATAGCCATGGAAAATATATTGCAAAATCATTGCTTTTGTTTCGTTTTCTTTTGCAATTCTTTACTTTTATTTGAAAAATGTATTTTTTTCTTACAATACTTAATTCTCTTTTGCAATTATTTTTGTTTGCAATACTTTAATTATTTTGCAAGTATATGTGGCATTGATTTGACTCCATATAAACCACCTTCTCCTGCATCACTTACGAGTGTGTGTCCATCTCTCCTCAGAAAACGGGGTTTTGTCACTCGTCAATATTTCCATGGACACGTCCGGTTACTACATCTGCACATCCACCAACGAAATCAGATCTGCGTCGTGTAATGTGACCCTGCGTGTCAATCCACGTAAGAAACACTGCAGCTTTTCATCAAGAACTGATCTTAAGCTATAGTGTTGACTAACCCAACCGTCTCCTGTAGCGTCCATGAACATCGCCTCCACGGCGGGGATCATCGGAGGTGTTGTGGCCGTGGCTCTTGTTGTGGGAATCATCATCTGCTGCTGCTGCTACTGCCGTCGCAAGAAGGAAAAGGCTGAGGAATATGCAATGGGGTGCGCAAGAAACACATCGACGTACATCCGTCGCTGAGGGCGTCCGCTAAGCTTTATTCCTCTGTGTTCGCAGGACTCCTGAAGGGAGAGAGGACGACCGTGAAGAACACGTGAACTACGAGGAAGAGCGTCGCCTTAAAAGCGCAGACAGACTCGATCTGCCGGACGACCGCAGCGAGAGGAGCTACGATCGCCGTAGCGACTACGACGACCGGAGAGATCACCCCACCGACAGAAGAGATGATCGCAGCGACCGGCGCGAGAGGAATGACAGAGACGACAGAAACGACCGGCGCGACCGCTACGACGACGGCAGAGATCGTTATGATGATCGCAGAGACCGCTACGATGACCGTCGCGACCGCTACGACGATCGCAGAGACCGTCCTGATGACCGCTACGACAGCGACCGTTACTCCGACCGCTACGACAGTCGCGACAGACCGCCCAGCGTTCCACCGAATAAACCCAAAGATCCGAGGAACTGAGTTCAGCAGACGCGGAGTCGTTCCTCAGAAATACGCGGAAACTAGAGAAAATGGACAACTAAACCGCTTTAACAATCGTTTTTGTGCCTGAATATGAGATTTGACAGAATAAGGGCGTGTTCACACACTTGGCGTCTTTTTTGACAAGAAAAAGTTTAATTTTTTTAGTAAAATAAAAAACTGGCAGCGTTTTGGTTACAAATACATATTTTGTTGCTATAGCAACAGCTGCAACAGTAGCCTAGCGCTGTGTGCTGCAGAAACATAGAGAAAAAATATGGCCCTTGCGTTGGCTTTTGAAGTTAATGGGAAGGAGAATATCGGTTCACAGCGACGTTTGTGGGTTTGTGACATTAAGGCCAAAGTATACACTTTTTACGCTTACGCGAGGGACAGCGCACAGTGCGTGTGATGCAAATTTCATCTTCAGAATAGTATGCGCGTACTGTACGCGTATCGCTGGATTTTTGTAACCGTGCGTACTTTGTACGCGCAGGTCGCACATGCGCATTTAACTCTCTTGCAGTAAGTAGTTTATCCACAAGGTGGCAATGCTGCCATGGAGGTATCGATTCACAAGGTAGCCGAAGAAAAACTGCATAAACAGAACAAATCGGAATGCGGGTTAGCTACAGCGACAGTGGAGGAGACGAGAGATTGTGCGAAGAGGTTAAAAAATATCCTCATTTGTACAACTGTAGTATGAAAGAATACAAAGATATTTATATGGGTAACTCGTGGCGAGAGATTGTGCAAACACTGGCCCCGTTAGGCCAGGAGAGGTATTGCAATTTGGCACAGAGTCAAATGAAGTATACTTTGCAAGGCTGTGCGTACGTGTGAAAAAAAGAAGTATACTTTGGCCTTTATACGGGGAAGGGAACAGTATGGTGCTTACAACAATTTGGTCCAGGAGCTCCAGTTGGAGCATATTTTATACTATATAGAGTTTTGTGCTCTTATCATACAACTGCTTGTGCTCTGAAAGTAGTACGATCTATCTACCGGCTATCTTCTCCATTTTTTTCTTGTTGTTTTTGTTGTTATGGAAAGGACTCGCTGCTCGCTTGTCATTGGTCAGCTGTCAAAAAGGTGCTTGACGTAGGGCGGTTTTTTTTTCAGAAAAGTTGAACTGCAGAAAAAGACATTTTAAAAAGCGCTCAGGACTTTTTTTGAAAACACGGTTAACTCCATAGGATTATAACGTAAAACAGACGCTGGCAGCTTCAAAAAAGACGCCAAGTGTGAACATAGCCTAAAAGGGCTTTAATACATCTCCCACTGACACACTGTGTCAGTCTGTTATGTGTTTATATATTTTTAATGTGAAATACTCTTATAGTGGTGTGTAAGCAGAATGATGGGGTTGTTTTGCTTTGATTTTACTGCTGTTCGTTTGTGTTGTGAAAGGCTGTTGCTGTATTCACGTCTGTCCTGCTAAAAAAAAAACAATAGAAGCCCAATAGAAACCATCACAGAAATTCCAATGGTTTCCATTAAAATACCATTATGAACCATTAGCTTTTTCAAGTAAAACCATTACAAAATTACTTTTTGTAGTGTATTTTGGGCATTTTCCCAATAGGATTTAACATCCCACCATTACAATCCATCACATACCAGTAGAAACCATTATAGTTTACATTAAAACCAATACAATTCCCATTATAACCATTAAATCCATTACATTTTCTATTGTGTTTTGGGCATTTTCCCAATAGGATTTAACATCCCACCATTACAATCCATCACATATCAGTAGAAACCATTATAGTTTCCATTAAAACCATTACAATTCCCATTATAACCATTAAATCCATTACATTTTCTATTGTGTTTTGGGCATTTTCCCAATAGGATTTAACATCCCACCATTACAATCCATCACATACCAGTAGAAACCATTATAGTTTCCATTAAAACCAATACAATTCCCATTATAACCATTAAATCCATTACATTTTCTGTTTTGGGCAGGGTTCTATTGTTTTTTCAGCAGCTCAAAAGCGCCTCATATGTAGTTCTGTTTCTTTATTTTTCAGATCTTTGACTCTTTGTTGACATGTTTCATGTGGGATTTTCCTCTTAACTGCATTTATGGGAATAATTAGTGTGAATCTATAAGATTTCAGTTTTCAGTTTCAGCCCATTGCTTTATTTTTGTATAAAACATTCAAGTAAAAGTCTTCTGTTGGTGGACAAACGGGTTTTTCACTGAAGTTCCTGATTCAGTTGTTTAACATTCAGGCTTCGGTTTTAAACTGTGACCGCGGTGGTTAGTTTCCTAACTATAACCCATTTAACTATCTATTGTCCAATGACTTCTCTCTTCATTATGACTCATTGTTATGAAAAGCGGTCCTGTTGCTCTTGATGACGTCAATCTGTGAGTTTTGCACAAGGCCATTTTCAGAATTAAATAGAATTATTCATGTCAAGGAAAATGTATTTACATGTATATGACAGAAATGTATTTTTCAACCTAGAGAAGATCATGCTGTTTTTTTATGATTCATTTGTTATTGATTTCTACATGCATTCTGATACTGTTTCTCATGTAATTTATTTAGTAGGATGTTACATGACAATCATTAAATACATGTTTTTTTTTTTTACCCCAGTTATTATTTCTCAGTGTGAGAGTATTTTTATAAAGTGTATGTATTGACAAAAACCTCAATATGTTGACTATATGACAGATGCTGAACATTTGCATGTAGTCACACATTATGGGAAAGTTAAAGCAGTGGGAACCTGCTGTTTAGGGAAACAGGTCAAAATGTAAAAAATACCATTTAAATGTACATTTACTGCATGCAGATTGCATTTCTCATCATTAGTGACTGTGTGTATTATTTTTTTTGGCAGACACTTTCATCCAAACTGAGTTACGGTACATTTACAACTTTAATTTTTCAGGTTCATTCATTCCCTGGGACTCGAACCCACAACCCTGGTGTTGCAAGCACTACTGTTCGAACTACAGCAAACCCTTTATTAAATCTACGTGTTAATCACTAGACAAAAATATCATTTTAGAATTTGAATCAATCAATAAGAAAGTTTAGAAGCGGTTCAGTTATAAATACATGGTGTTACAGAGTGTGTGACAACAAGCCCCGGTCTCTTACATCCCTTAAGAAAATTAACCATAGTTTTATTGTAGTAAAAGTGTAGCAACCATGGTTTTTTGGCGTATTGATTACCATAACCACAGTTTAACTACAAATACCCTGGTTAAACTATGGTTAGTGTAGCAAAACCATGGTTAATATGTGGTTACCATGGTTTAACTATAGTAACCATGTTTTTTTTTTGGTTCTATTTGTGGTAAAACCATGGTTAATTTGTGGTTACCATGGTTTAACTATAGTAAGCATGGTTTTTTGGCTCTATTTGTGGTAAAACCATGGTTAATTTGTGGTTACCATGGTTTAACTATAGTAAGCATGTTTTTTTTGGCTCTATTTGTGGTAAAACCATGGTTAATTTGTGGTTACCATGGTTTAACTATAGTAAGCATGTTTTTTTTGGCTCTGTTTGTGGTAAAACCATGGTTAATTTGTGGTTACCATGGTTTAACTATAGTAAGCATGGTTTTTTGGCTCTATTTGTGGTAAAACCATGGTTAATTTGTGGTTACCATGGTTTAACCAGAGTAACCATATTTTTTTGGCTCTATTTGTGGTAAAACCATGGTTAATTTGTGGTTACCATGGTTTAACTATAGTAACCATGGTTTTTTAGCTCTATTTGTGGTAAAACCATGGTTAATTTGTGGTTACCATGGTTTAACTATAGTAACCATGGTTTTTTGGCTCTATTTGTGGTAAAACCATGGTTAATTTGTGGTTACCATGGTTTAACTATAGTAAGCATGTTTTTTTGTCTCTATTTGTGGTAAAACCATGGTTAATTTGTGGTTAACATTGTTTAACTATAGTAAGCATGTTTTTTTGGCTCTATTTGTGGTAAAACCATGGTTAATTTGTGGTTACCATGGTATAACTATAGTAAGCATGTTTTTAGGCTCTATTTGTGGTAAAACCATGGTTAATTTTCGCTGCTACACCTGATAGAAACACTAGAGGGCGAAATCATTATTGAAGCAAGTCCAATATCAAACTTCAAACTTGAATTGATCCTTAACATGATGATCGTTATCATTTTAAGCGGAAAACTGAAGCATTAAATAAGGTTTGAGTTTTCTATACAAATGAGAAATATTATATTTGGGTATTTTGACTCAGACCCCACAAAAGAAAATATTTGTTTTATTATAAACTTAATTCCTTTCTTAAGCAAATTTTATATCCATAAATGCAAATTCTCAAATTGTAAACCTGTCTTTGTGGTCTTTTTAAGAGACATGGATAATTATATTAATCTGATTTCAGTATCTAATAATAATAAGAAAGCTATGAAGACTGTTAGAATTTGCTCTGCACTTAAAGTTCTCGTGTAGGGAATCGTATGTGAAACAATGGCCCTTTATTGCATTTGTTATTATTATTATTTTTATTCATTTATTTTAAATTATTATTTTTCCTTTCATTATTTATTTTTTTGAGTGTTTTTTTACTGTTTTATTTTGTTGTTGTCTGTTGAAGCGTTATGTGGATATTTTGTATTTTGTACTGTTTTGTATGTTCTTGATTTCAGCAATAAAATAATAATAATAATAATAATGAAATGATGAATGTGTGTAATAATGTTGCTGAAACTCCTCATATACATGTCTCTGCAGCACAAAAGCAGTCATAAGTAACACAGGTATATTTGTAGCAATAGACAACAATACATTGTATGAGTCAAAATTATACATTTTTCTTTTATGCCAAAAATCATTAGGATATTAAGATCATGTTCCATGAAAATATTTTGTCAATGTCCTATCATAAATATATCAAAACTTAATTTTTGATCAGTAATATGCATTGCTAAGAACTTCATTTGAACAACTTTAAAGGTGATTTTCTCAATATTTTGTCTAAATATCAACTTCATAAAAACGGACCCTTATGGCTGGTTTAGTGTTCTCGGTAGCGCGTGACCGCGCCGGGGGCGGGCGCGCGCAGACCCGTTACTCGAGTCTCGAGACGCAGAACTAAACGTGAAGAGAGAGAAACAGGAGCGAAGCACGGCAGAGATTCCGCGATGGCTCTCAGAACCGAGCGGTTTCAAGCGCTTTCTCTCCTCAGATGCGGGATCTCGCTCTTGCTCTTCACAGGTGCGTCACTTTCCGAGAGTTTGCTGAAGTTTGAGCAGCAGGTTGTTTTCTCGCTTTTCACGGTTGATCCGTCCTTCTTTGTTAACGAGTAATGTAGTATCTGCGTTCAGCTGTACGTACAGTAATGTGACGTATGATCTTTATCAGCACAATCACGTGATTCACGTTCGTTTCGAGGCTTTGATTTATTTGGAGAGGAGTTTCGCAGCTGATACATTGTAACATTAAACGCTCGTCTCCAGCAGTTGAAACAGTTACACTGTTACAGTACTCGTTTGATCACCATGGTAACGGTGTAGAACTGCTACAATAACTAGTGACTACAGTGTAATGATGATGTCTAAGCAAAGCCTCTATAATCATCCAGCACTGCTGTGTTTGACACTGAGATACAGAGAAATGTGTTATTTGTGAGGTTTTACTGTTCCTGTCTCTGTCTATACCTGACAGATAGATAGACTAGATATAAATGAGTCAAAGACGTTGAGATGTCCACAACAAAAGTGATTTTATGTCCATAGAAAGCACATTAAATGTGAGTAAAGTGTCTACTTTTAAAGTTTTTGGAGAATAAAATGTAAAAATTTGGTCATTCAAATGTCATTCAGTGTAACACAACATGTATGTAAAAATTCAAACAACATGCTTATTCTGATTTGTGCATATTAAAATATATAAAAGAATAAGGAAGCGTATTAAATTTTATTGTTTAAAATTAGTAAATAAATTCTTACTGACAATTGGGCGATAGTAGCTAATTAAAAAAAAATAAATTACAACTAATTAGTATTTGGGGTGAAAGTAATTAGTCTTTTAATATGTCATAAATTGATTTTTGTTGTAAATATGCCTGAGAAGATTGTTACACTGAATGACATTTTATTGGGTGTCTTCTGTAAATCAGGGAAAAATGTATGATATTTATTTTTATGATATATTTATTTTTATTTCAGAAAAACAAAATTGCAATTAAATTAAACAGAAAACTTTTTTTTAAAATTGGGGGAAAAAAACAACAATTTAAAGCAGTATCACACTTATTGTTTTTATGCTTAAACCCTTTTACGTCTTTGACCCAAATACAAAAATATTTATTTTTCTATTTACTCATTAATATACTGTACTCTGCATTTTGTTACAGAACACATTTCCACAGCAGTTTAATTAGATTCACTGCAGTTTTAGAGTTTTAAAAGCATCAGTCGTCTAAAGAGCTTTCTTATCACACACTTGATCTGCTCCCTCACTAGTGAACACTCCCTGCTGCTGTCCTGCAGGTCACATTTAAACCAGCTGTTTCTGGGTGTGCTACTTTATAAACCCACCACAATCTGAAAACAGCTCTTCTGTTGACTGACTAGATTGATAGCAGATATTCAGAAGCTAAGAGACACGTGTGTGTGTGTGTGTGTGGGGGGGGGGGGTCCTCTCCTCTAACTGCATGAATCTGTCTCATATAAATATGACTCATCTTCACTATAAACTTGAGAATGTTCTGGTATAGTTCACTGCCTGATCATTCATTCTCTCAGGATCCTGCGCTGCTGCTGCTTTACACCACAGGCTTTGACTCAATTCTTCACAGCTGATGACTGATAGCACTGGGACCACAAATAGTCTACCAAATCATACTGTAATTTATTTTTAAAAAACAGCTTTTTTAATTGTTTCCAATTATGTTGCGGCATCAGAATGAGTTAATTTGAACACATTTATTCTCTGTAATGAATTGATAAAGCAGCATTTAAGGTCCTTGCACACTGAGTACGAAATTGTCGTATGCGTTTTTTTCAGGGGGGTTCGTATTCATCATCCTTTCCTATCAAAATGCTTGCTACGGATGCGAAGACACAGAAAATCGAACCTGATCCAAATTTTTTTATGATGGACGAAACTTTCGAGGGCAGTGTGTAAACATGATTGACACAATGTGAGGTTGAATTTTTAACCTTTATTCTCACTGAATCTTCCGTTTCCCTCAGAATTACATTATAAGAACGGTATTTCATGTTGACTAACTGAAATCTAACTGTTGGTGACTAAATCCACTCATTGAGTCGTGACATATTGAATACTGTTTCCGTTGTTAATTGAGAAAACTATCTCAACAGCCATTTATGAGCGCATTTATTTATTTATTTACAGCACATGTTTAAGCTAATCTTTTAAAACTCAATGTGTACACAAGAGTATCCAGGCTCACAGCGTCTCAGACACCAATATTTTAACAATTCATAAAAAATGAATCACTTTCTCGTCAACTGAGATTTCACTATGAAGCTAAAGCTGAGCTAATCTAATCCTAATTCTCAAAGAAACCTTTATAGATTTTCAGATAAACATCATTTAGTATTTTTTATCTTTTTTTCCCCTTGTGGTGTTGTGGTGGGGACCGAGGTTCCTAACTGATGACGAAGAATTGACAGAGCAGCCATCAAGTGTTAGACAGTGTTCTAGGTTATTACATGCGGAGGTTTTAGGTCCGATAATTAACACCTCAGAATTTAGCAGTAAGAAATTACTCGTCATCCAGTTTTTTATATCAACTATGCATTTCAAGTCAAGTCAAGGAATTCTGTGAGTTTCTCAATTTGGTGTGTTTCACCAGGCCATGAAGAAATATAGAGCTGAGTATCATCAGCATAACAGTGAAAGCTAACACCGTAACATGTAACAGGGTAACATGTAAAGCGTGAAAAGTAACGGCCCTAGTACTGAGCCTTGAGGTACTCCATACTGCACTTGTGATCGATATGATACCTCTTCATTCACTGCTACAAATTGATGGTGGTGAGATAAGTACGATTTGAACCATGCTAATGCACTTCCACTAATGCTAACAAAGTTTTCTAGTCTACTCAAAAGAATGTTGTGGTCGATAGTGTCGAACGCAGTGCTAAGATCCAGTAGAACTAATAGAGAGATACAACCACGATCAGATGATAAGAGCAGGTCATTTGTAACTCTAATGAGAGCAGTCTCAGTACTATGATACGGTCTAAATCCTGACTGGAAATCCTCACAGATATCATTTTTCTCTAAGAAGGAATATAATTGTGAGGATACTACCTTTTCTAGTATCTTTGACAGAAAAGGGAGATTCGAGATCGTTCTGTAATTAACTAGATCTTTTGGGTCAAGTTGTGTTAAGAGGCTTAATAACAGCCAATTTGAAGGTTTTGGGGACATATCCTAATGACAATGACGAATTAATAAAAGCCAAAAGAGTATCTATGACTTCTGGAAGCACCTCTTTTAGTGATTTAACAAGTTTAACAAGTTAACAATTCTTCCTCTCCTATAGTAGAGAATGAGTGGAATTGTTCCTCAGGGGATCTATAGTGCACTATTTGATGTGATACAGTAGCTGACAGCTGCATGGTTAAAATTGTATCTCTAATAGTATCGATCTTGGAAGTAAAATAGTTCATAAAGTCATTACTACGGATGGGTGGAAATGTCTGCACATGTTGATGTTATATTTTTAGTATATTTAGCCACTGTATTGAATAAATACCTGGGGTTATGTTTGTTTTCTTCTAAAAGAGACAAAAAGTAATCAGATCTAGCAGTTTTTAATGCCTTTCTGTAGGATAGGGTACTTTCCCGCCAGCTATACGAAATACCTCTAGTTTTGTTTTCCTCCAGCTGCGCTCCATTTTCTGGGCTGCTCTTTTTAGGGTGCGAGTGTGCTCATTATACCACGGTATTGGACTCTTTTCCTTAATCTTATTTAAGCATAAAGGAGCAACCGTATCTAAAGTGCTAGAAAAGAGAGAGTACGTAGTTTCTGTTACATCATCAAGTTGTTCTGAGCTGTTGGATATGCTGAGGAATTGAGATAAATCAGGAAGATTACTTACAAAGCAGTCTTTTGTGGTAGAAGTGATGGTTCTATCATACTTGTAACAAGGAGTAGAATTTACAGTTTTAGCTATGTGGAGTTTACACAAGACTAGATAATGATCTGAAATACTGTATCATCACTTTGCTGCAGAATTTCAACACCACTAACATCAATTCATGTGACAGTATTAAATCTAGAGTATGATTTTGACAATAAGTAGGTCTTGACACGTGTTGTCAAACCCAGATAGAGTTCAGAATGTCTATAAATGCTGGTCTAAATGTCAGGTTTCACTATCATTGTGAGGACATTTGGTCATGTGATGGAGGAGGAACCTATACACACACAGACACACATACACACCCACACACACACAGACACACATATACACTCACATACACACATACACTCATACACACACAGACACACATACACTCACATACACCCCCCCCCCACACACACTCACTCATTCAGTGCTGAATCAGCCTCTCTCAATAATGAGGATAATGACAGTGTGCAGGGAGTTGAAGAGCATCCTACAGCAGACAGAAACACACACTCACACACCTCAAAGTTTTTATGGTTTATTTATGATCAAAGATCATTTATTGATGTCAGCATATTGTGTGATCATGTCTTCATGTTCTGTGTTTTTCCACTCATGATCTGTCAATCACACTGTCTTGTGTTTCTCTCTCTCCTGTCCGGTCTGGTCTGGTCTGGTCCGGTCTCAGCGGTGTCGGTGTGTGAGGCTGTGCAGGTCTCCGTCCGTGACGAGCGGCGCTTTGCGATGCTCTTCCAGTCGGTGGTTCTGCCGTGTCATTACACCAGCGTCTCCTCTCAGACTCCAGTCATCCAGTGGTGGTACAAGTCTTACTGCCGCGATCGCAGCCGTGACGCCTTCCGCTTCCCCGACACATTGGCAGTCCATGGCTCCGAGCTCGGCTCCTCCGTTCACCTGG
This sequence comes from Aspiorhynchus laticeps, assembly GCA_023376895.1. Taxonomy (NCBI): domain Eukaryota; kingdom Metazoa; phylum Chordata; class Actinopteri; order Cypriniformes; family Cyprinidae; genus Aspiorhynchus; species Aspiorhynchus laticeps. The sequence goes on along the minus strand of CM041797.1, from coordinate 1,124,392 downwards.
ACTGCGGGGACAGCGGCCGGACGGTGCGTGTCGTGGCGTCTGGACAGGGCTCGTCCATCACCCTCGCTGAGCACTACAAGGACCGGGACATTTCCATCATCAACAGTGAGTCGCAGGTCCACCAGAAATCAGAGCAACAAACGATTATTTTGATAATCGATTAATCCAACGATTATTAGAACGATTAATCGACTACTCGTCGATTATTCCACCGATTAATCAGTAGACTTTTCAGCTTTTGCAATTAGTTCAAATATTGAGTTATACATAATCACTTCAGCTTTTGAAAATCATATTATGTAATTACAATTATACAATTAGTTTATACAAATAAATATATTTGGCACACAAAATGAGATGACAGACAGAGTAACTCTCTTATTCACCTTTTAATTAGCTATAGGAAAAAGTAACTGAATGGCACATCATTCTGCCTAACATCACATTTTGTAAGTCCTATGGATAAGAAACAAAATAAAGATTTAAAAATAAATCCATTGCATAAAGTACTATATAAATAAATGTTACGTGACTGGACTTTACTGGAGTACTGAAATGCAGAGCTCATGCAAACATCACATCGCTGTAATTAGATTAGGGTTATGAATCAAAAATCAATTCCAATTCCAGAATTGGATACTTGTTGTAATATGAAAAATGCAATTCCGCCTATCAATTTAGGTGGCGAAAAGTAGTAGTTAAAAATGTATTTGTCTTTAAATAATTTGTTCAAGAGATTCATTCAAAAACACTGATTCATCCAGTAATGAAACGAGTCAATCTTGAGTGAGTCATTGAATCATTCAAGAGATTCGTTCAAAAACACTGATTCATCCAGTAATGAAACGAGTCAATCTTGAGTGAGTCACTGAATCATTCATTCAAGAGATTCGTTCAAAAACACTGATTCATCCAGTAATGAAACGAGTCAATCTTGAGTGAATCATTGAATCATTCATTCAAGAGATTCCTTCAAAAACACTGATTCATCCAGTAATGAAACGAGTCAATCTTGAGTGAGTCATTGAATCATTCATTCAAGAGATTCGTTCAAAAACACTGATTCATCCAGTAATGAAACGAGTCATTGAATCATTCATTCAAGAGATTCGTTCAAAAACACTGATTCATCCAGTAATGAAACGAGTCAATCTTGAGTGAATCATTGAATCATTCATTCAAGAGATTCGTTCAAAAACACTGATTCATCCAGTAATGAAACGAGTCAATCTTGAGTGAGTCATTGAATCATTCATTCAAGAGATTCGTTCAAAAACACTGATTCATCCAGTAATGAAACGAGTCAATCTTGAGTGAGTCATTGAATCATTCATTCAAGAGATTCGTTCAAAAACACTGATTCAATCCAGTAATGAAACGAGTCAATCTTGAGTGAGTCATTGAATCATTCATTCAAGAGATTCGTTCAAAAACACTGATTCATCCAGTAATGAAACGAGTCAATCTTGAGTGAGTCATTGAATCATTCCATTCAGAAATTCCATCAGATTTTGTTTACTTGTCTAATATTTTTTCTTCAGAATTGTGAGAGAACTACAACCTAGTTTTTACCTACAACCTACAAAAAAAATCGAGTTTTTATGCAGCCGGCTGATTTTTGTTCACGGTATTCAGCAGCAATTAAATGTTTTGGATAAAGAGACACAGAATAAATATGTTCCATATCTAAATGTTTGAAACATCTAAATGTTTTTTTTTTTTTAACCACATTGGAATCGAAACTGGGAATCAATAAGAATCAGAATCAGAATTGATCAAATTCAAACGATACCCAGCCCTAAATCAGATGCTTTCTTAACTGCTGCTTTCACACCATTGTCAGTTTTTGTTGTGTTTATGTCATTATCGAGAGGAAAGCGCGCTGCATATCTTTACATATTGATCCAAACACCGCTCAGCAGCTGCGTTTGCTCTGAAGGGCTTTGTGTGTCGTCTTCTCTTGATCTGCATCCAGGAGGACTGAATTACAGGCTTATGCTATAGCGCCACACACTGGTCAAACCGCATTACTGCAGGCTCCTACATTAGGTCATATGAGATCAAACGACTACTCGACAACAAAAATATTTGTCAACAGTTTCGACTAATCATTTCAGCCCTAGTTTACTCGCTGATCTGAACCTGCTTGAGTTTCTGTGGACCGGAGAGGTTCGTGATGAGGACTGCGGCTTCTGAGCTCCGTGAAGCTACATGAAGCATCATAACAGAACTGAAGTCATGATTTATGTGAGGAACAGATCACAGATCAGTCGAGTTATGCCACGTCAGCACCGGTTTAACATCAGCCGTTGCTCTTGTGTGTCTCACACAAAGCATCATGACTTCAGAAAACATCAAATATCACACGAGACTGTAACGGAGCTGTTTTTGGCCTTTTTATTGTGTGCTTTAATTGTTTGATGCAGAGCAGTGTGAACATTCTGCTAAACATCTCCTTTTGAATTCCACCAAGGAAAGAAAGGCATGGTGTTTGAATGGCATGAGGGAGAGTAAAGGATGATAGAATGCTCATTTTTGGGCTGAATTAAGCTTGTAAATGTTAGTAAATCTGTAAGCTTGACCATTGAAAAGCTCACTGAATGCAGAATATT
>CM041797.1:1091780-1109280 GCA_023376895.1 Aspiorhynchus laticeps | reverse complement strand
CTAATAATAAGATCGACTAGAAAAACCACAGAAACTGAACTTCTGATGAATAATACTCTCATATTATTTGATTGTAGTTATTTCAGTAATAGCTCTTCTAGTAGTTCAGCTGTAAAGTGTTCAAAGTGCCGTGTTTCGTGAGAAAGATCCGTGGATTGTTTGTTTTGTTCAGTTCCTCTGAATCACTCGTTCTCTATCTGATCTCAGACTCTCTCACTAACACCGGTCTTGAGTTCAGTTCACTGAGGGACAGCTTTAGTGGGACATTTACGTTAGTGAGTAGTTTAGTGTGTTTTTCTGATTTTACATGAAGCTTTCATTCATTTGATGGACTTTCGTTTTGAACTCTTAATGTGTTTAACATATTTGAGATTCTTTTTGACTAAATCGTGAAGAATGAGTTCCACATTTGGGCTGAAAATGTGTTTATCGCATTCTTTCATGAGTGATTTATTTGGAGTATTTGTGGAGCACATTCCTCGTAGATCCTCTGCTCACTTCTGAACACATGTTGTAATGTTGTAGTGTTATAATGTAGTGTTTAATCACATGTGTTTGCTGACTGCATTCATCCATCCAAACTGTCCTGGTTCAGACCGCAATGTTGTGACTTTGAAAAATTATGTTTGTGCTGTTTCATGACTATAATTGCTGTTAAAGGGGTCATGACATGAGAAATCAAATTTGCCTTGATCTTTTGGCACATTAGAGGTCTTTCACAGGGGCACAAACATTTGCATAAACACGCCTCCAGAGCAAGACATCAACCAATTAGATAGCTTTCAGTCACGTGACCGGCTCGAAGACTCGGAGGGCAAAACATCCATAGAGCTTCTGCACAAACGTGTCAATTTTTCATGTTTCACAGCCGCTAATATTTAGATCACCTCTCAAAAGAATAAAACAAAGGTATTTCTGAACAAAATGCAAGTTTTGGCCATTTGCGATCCATATTAAGCACCCGCGGCAATATTTCAATCATAAACAGTGCGACAAAACACTTAAAGTGCCTTAATATATTTAAAACAGTAATATTAAACGATCAAATTCAGTAATCACCATATTTATGATGCATAGTTTACATGATGAGGCCGGAATATGAACGGTTCAGTGTTTTCCTTCTAATGGTTTTCTATGGGAAGCGTTTAAAGTGAAACTCTGCACATTGTGTTTATATTCTTGCCTGTACAAAATATACATAATAATAAGGTGTCCACTGAATCTTGCCTTTTAATATCTGCGTTTTACTACATTATTATTTGATGTAAACTGTAAAAATAGCTGTCGGTCAGTGAAGCAAAGCTTGGTTTTGTCCTCCAGGGGGCGTTCCTATAAGAGTGTGACGTCACGTGAAAACTACCAATCGTGTTCTTCTCAGCATAGGCCCCGCCCACTGGCATTCAGTCACTTAACACTAGTGGTGGGCAGAGCGAGGCTTCGTGAAACACTGAAGCAGTCGAAGCAAAAACTTCGAATCATTTCGACACCCGTCTCTATGGTGACACATAGTGGTCACTTTCAAGTATTGCTCTGAAACAGCGTCGACAACGAAACAGTTAAGTGAATTGACGAATTATAACGTATGTTGTGTTAGTCGATCCATCAAGTGATTTGGGGGAGTGGTTAGTGTGCCGTCTCCTTGGGTTCGAATCCTGGGTGAAGCAGTCGTCTTCACAAAATTATAATAAACAATTAAAATGTGTGTTTTTATTGTTCTGTTCTTGTAATGTGTTGAAACATCGGTCTGACATCTGAATGAACTCTTTGTGAATAAATAAGTGTTATTTTGGTAATGAAAAATAGACAATAAAATACATCAAGCTACAATGTCTTATTTTTATTTTTTTACATATAAAGATTTTTATTTAAAAAAATGTATTGTTCTGCTGTTGATGGACTTAGCCTACTTCTTTTTTTACATAGAATATCTCCTCTCACAAGGGACAATTATCTGTCAATGTCTATAGCCTAGCTATCAATATCTTAATAATAACTTTTAATGTAGCCTAAATATAATTAACCAAATTACACTATAACCCAGCAGGCACAAAACAGGCACACAATGTCATAAGACGTTGATATTTGGTTAAATTTTGGTTGCGACGTCGGGTGACCAAAATTCAATGTAAATCCAACGTCTAATGTCAATGTTAAATTGATGTCCAATACCGACGTTAGCTGACGTTGAGATTTGGTTGTTTTTAGGTTGTGTAACCAAAATCCAACGTTAAGTCAACGTCAAATTGACGTCAAATATTGACGTCAACCCGATTTTCATTTTCAACCAAAATGCAACGTCTGTCTGACGTCATGTCCAACGTCAACCTGACGTTACATAGACGTCTGGTGCCTGCTGGGAAATATCACTATATCGCAAAATCTCTCTCCTCTCACAAAATCCCACGAAGTGAAGATGCATTAACTCCACTTTTATACTTTGTGGGAGTTAGGTTGAGACAGATGTGCAATTGTGTGATTCGTTCCCGACCCTGTCAATCAAACACAGAGTTGGCAGGTATGCCACGCCTCCAAACACTTGTGACACGCCCCGATGCTTCGAATCGCCTTAGTCACGTGACACGGGTGTTTCGAATCACGCTTCGGAGCAGTGTTTCGAAACATCTGCGCTTCGGGATCTCGACACCGTGTCGAAACGTCAGTTTCGCGTCTGCCATCCCCACTTAACACTTGATTAGCTGAATGCGAGTGTCGTGTCAAAAGCTAATATAAATCACAATCACAATCTTGTCTACACTGGATACAGTTACAGATATGAGTCTGTCGTCAGAACAAATGCAGTGAAAGATCGTTAGCTTTGACGTGTTTGGTTTAAACAGCTCGTTGTACAGATATCAGAAGGATCCCAGCGTAAGGAACAAGTGGATAGTTTATTATTAATGGCGTCTCGGATCGTGTCGAGGATTTTGTTTTGTAATCGAGGCACAGAGTCTAACTGTGCGTTCACACCAGACGCGACTTGCGCGAATAAATTGCGCTATTCACGCGTAGTTGGACGCATGAACATTTTGAGTTTACTCGCTTGATTCGCGCGTGAAATTCGCTTGATTCGCGCGTGAAATTCGCTTGACTATCGCGACGTGAAATCCGCTTCATTCGCGCGTGAAATTCTCTTCACAACAGACGCGAATTCGGTTTCATGGGAGGGGCTTCTGCAGGCGGCTACAGTCTCGTTGTGATATGGCTGACATGGATTATTGTTTAGCAGCTGTGTTCTCTCTGTAGAGTGTGGTGTGTGTGTGTTGTGTCTGACGCTGACTGTGTTCTCTCTGTAGAGTGTAGTGTAGTGTGTGTTTGTGCTGACACTGACTGTGTTCTCTCTGTAAGTGTGGTGTTAGTGTGTACGTGCATGACGCTGACTGTGTTCTCTCTGTAGAGTGTGTGTGTGTGTGTGTGTTTGCTGCACGTCTGACTGTGTTCTCTCTGTAGAGTGTGTGTGTGTGGTGTGTGCTGACGCTGACTGTGTTCTCTCTGTAGAGTGTGTGTGTGTGTGTGTGTGTGTGTCATGCTATCGCTGACTGTTTTCTCTCTGTAGAAGTGTTGTGTGTGTGTGGTGTGCTGACGCTGACTGTGCTCTCTCTGTAGAGTGTGTGTGTGTGTGTTGTGCTGACGCTGACTGTGTTCTCTCTGTAAGTGTGTGTGTGTGTGTTGTTGCTGACGCTGACTGTGTTCTCTCTGTAGAGTGTGTGTGTGTGTGTGTTGTCTGACGCTGACTGTGTTCTCTCTGTAGAGTGTGTGTGTGTGTGTGTGTGTGTTGTGCTGACGCTGACTGTGTTCTCTCTGTAGAGTGTTGTGTGTGTGTGTGTGTGCTGACGCTGACTGTGTTCTCTCTGTAGAGTGTGTGTGTGTGTGTGTGTGGTGCTGACGCTGACTGTGTTCTCTCTGTAGAGTGTGTGTGTGTGTGTTGTGCTGACGCTGACTGTGTTCTCTCTGTAGAGTGTGTGTGTGTGTGTGTGTGTGTGTCGTGCTGACGCTGACTGTGTTCTCTCTGTAGAGTGTGTGTGTGTGTGTGTGTGTGTGGCACTGACGCTGACTGTGTTCTCTCTGTAGAGTGTGTGTGTGTGTGTGTGTGTTGTGTGTGTGTCGTGCTGACGCTGACTGTGTTCTCTCTGTAGAGTGTGTGTGTGTGTGTGTGTCGTGCTGACGCTGACTGTGTTCTCTCTGTAGAGTGTGTGTGTGTGTGGTGCTGACGCTGACTGTGTTCTCTCTGTAGAGTGTGTGCGTGTGTGTGTGTGTGTGTTGTGCTGACGCTGACTGTGCTCTCTGTAGAGTGTGTGTGTGTGGGCACTGACGCTGACTGTGTTCTCTCTGTAGAGTGTGTGTGTGTGTGTGTGTGTGTGTGGCGTGCTGACGCTGACTGTGTTCTCTCTGTAGAGTGTGTGTGTGTGTGTGTGTGTGTGTGTGTGTCGTGCTGACGCTGACTGTGTTCTCTCTGTAGAGTGTGTGTGTATGTGTGTGTCGTGCTGACGCTGACTGTGCTCTCTCTGTAGAGTGTGTGTGTGTGTGTTGTGTGTGTGTGTGTGGTGTGTTGTGTGTGTGTGTGTGGCACTGACGCTGACTGTGCTCTCTCTGTAGAGTGTGTGTGTGTGGCACTGACGCTGACTGTGCTCTCTCTGTAGTGTGTGTGTGTGTGTGGCACTGACGCTGACTGTGCTCTCTCTGTAGAGTGTGTGTGTGTGGCACTGACGCTGACTGTGCTCTCTCTGTAGAGTGTGTGTGTGTGGCACTGACGCTGACTGTGCTCTCTCTGTAGAGGTGTGTGTGTGTGCACTGACGTGACTGTGTCTCTCTGTAGATGTGTGTGTGTGTGTCGTGCTGATGCTGACTGTGCTCTCTCTGTAGAGTGTGTGTGTGTGTGGCACTGACGCTGACTGTGCTCTCTCTGTAGAGTGTGTGTGTGTGGCACTGACGGTGACAGTGCTCTCTCTGTAGAGTGTGTGTGTGTGTGGCACTGACGGTGACTGTGCTCTCTCTGTAGAGTGTGTGTGTGTGGCACTGACGCTGACTGTGCTCTCTCTGTAGAGAGTGTGTGTGTGTGGCACTGACGCTGACTGTGCTCTCTCTGTAGAGAGTGTGTGTGTTTGGCACTGACGCTGACTGTGCTCTCTCTGTAGAATGGGTGTTTGTGAGCGCTGTGCTCGTGGGCAGTATCCTGGTCATTCTGCTGGTGGGTGTTTGCTGGTGTCAGTGCTGTCCTCATTCATGCTGCTGTTATGTGAGATGCTGCTGCTGTCCAGACACCTGCTGCTGCCCTCGGCATCGTGAGTCCCACAAACACACCAATCATGCCTCCGACACGCGACCGCAGCCTGACTCTGTCTCTCTTAAACAGTGTATGAAGCAGGAAAGGGGATCAAGTCAATGCCGCCCACACCTGTGCCCATGTTCCCTCCATACTACATCCCTGGGATGCCCACCATGGTGCCCATCGCTCCACCCTCCCTCATTGACCCCAACCTGTCCACTGCACCATCACTGGAGAACAGCGGCTCAGGTGAGTGTACTGTGGTAAAACTAGAGTAAACCTGGTGATTACTGAGCTGCTGCACAGTATTTACGTGATTTACTGGCACATTATTCAATTGATTTACCACTGCAGTATTTCAGAGTATTTTTTAAAGTTTAAAGTGAAGGTAATAAATCTGCAGATAGACTGATACATTGTTTAGATAGTTTACTATGGAGTCAAATCAATGCCACATATACTCGCAAATATTGCAAATGAAAATGAAAGTATTGAGAAAAAAATAAATTAGTTTTTGCAAACCAAAAATAATAATTGCAACAGAAAATTAAGTATTGCAAAAAAAATAAAGAATTGCAAATTATAAATGAAAATAAAATGGAGCATTTTACAACACATATTTTCCATAGCCATAGCTACTAATTTATTTGCAATGCTGCTTTTATTTTGCGTTTCAGTCAAGCTTGTGATAACGCTTTTTTCCACCCCATGTCAATGCAATTATTTATTTTGGTTTGCAAAAAGCACATTTATTTTTTCTCAATGCTGTCATTTTTCTTTGCAAAACTTTATTTTCTTTTGCAATTCCTCAGTTCTTTTGCAAGTATACTGTATGTGGCTTTGATTTGACTCCATATTTAACATTATGACTGACAAAATTGAGCACAAATGTGCCACGGTGTGTCTTATTAAACACATACAGGCCAAGTAAAGCCTTCCTTCAGTCCTGCTGCTCTCCGCTCGGTTCGGGTGAATCCACAGGGTTCCTGGAGCTCAGATCGAGTCACGAGCTCAAACCCTCTGTTATGGACTGCAGACCATATCTGTTCACTTTCACCTCTGTTCAAGGATTATATTAACATGTGAACCCCTGAAATAATATGATTTAACATCCAATATTAGTCACATATTCTTTCACAAAGAGCAGGCTTCTTCAAGAACCCCAGTGATTTGACTGTGTCTAATGTAAGTCTATATACAGCGGGTAAAATAAGTATTGAACACGTCACTATTTTTCTCAGTAAATGTATTTCTAAAGGTGCTGCTGACTTGAAATTTTCACCATATGTCGGTAAGAACCCAAGCAATCCATACATACAAAGAAAACAAAACAAATAAGTTCAGAAATTAGGTTATGTGTAATAAAATGGAATGACAGGGAAAAAGTACTGAACTACTGAAATGTATTTAATGCTTCATACAGAAGTGTTTGTTGGTGATGAGAGCTTCAACACGCCTCCTGTAGGAGAAACTATCACATGCATTGCTCAGGTGTGATTTTGTCTTCAAATCTTGAAAGTTTTGTAAGTCTCTTCTATGAACTCTGACCTTTAGTTCTTATTTTCTATTGGATTCAAGTCAGGTGATTGTCTGGCCGTTCTAGCAGCTTTATTTTCTTTCTCTGAAACCAGTCCAGAGTTTGCTTGGCTGTGTTTGGGATCATCTTCATCATCCTGGTACTGAAGCAGATAATATTAATTTCCACTGACGAGGGGCAGGATTTCTTTCTAATTACAGCTTTCCTGTAGCTCAAATAGTAGAGCATGGCGCTAGCAACGCCAAGATCATGGGTTCGATTCCCAGGGAAAGCAAGAGCTGACAAAAATGTAAAAACTGTAACTTGAATGCAATGTAAGTTGCTTTGGATAAAAGCGTCTGCTAAATGCATAAATGTAAATTACTGATAGATTTCAGCTGGTGTATTGGATTTCTATGCCTTTTTGCACCTCACTTTCTTCATGTGTTCAATACTTTTTCTCTGTGTCATTCCATTTTATTACACATAACTTCATTTCTGAATTTATTTGTTTTGTTTTCTTTGTATGTATGGATTGTTTGGGTTGTTACCGACATCTGGTGAAAATTTCAAGTCAACAGCACCTTTAGAAATATATTTACTGAGAAAAATAGTGACGTGTTCAATACTTATTTTACCCACTGTATATACAGTATATATAATGTAATGACTGTGTATTGCAAGCAGTGTTGTTTGCACAGTGTCCTCAACGTTCACACTGAAATGCTCCATCCAGTGTGGATTTGAATGTGGAATTTTTTTCATTCTATCTGAGTACAGGATTATTTCAAATTGGGCTGAATGACCAAAAACAATATTCTTATGACACACACGCGGTGTATCTCCTGTAGTGCGGAGTGGTTTCCATCTACAGCCTGCATCAGATCAGAGCTCTCTGAAGGTGCTGCAGTACGTGGAGCAGCAGCTCGCTCAGTTCAACCCGTCTCAGACGCTTAGCAGCGGTCGAAACTGTAAGACACAAACGCCGTCCAGATGCTTGACCACTGCATGATCCACTCGACATTCCCACGGCATGATCCGCTGCATGATCCAATCCACACACTCCGCTTCTCTGCTTGACTCTTCCTCTGTGTTCTCTAAAGCAGTGGTTTTCAGACTGTGTTAATGTGTGACAACTGCACCACACACCGGTCTCGAGTCCCACGGAGCACTCCGAATCAAACCACTGTATGTGCTTCTGAAATTATCCAGGGTGCTTTAGCTGTCATGCATATCTATTTTGACATATCATATTTTGTCCAGTCCATTGTTATGATTATCACCAGGGCCTAAAATTAACACTCGCCAAGCGCCAAATGCGAGTAAAAATTGACGTTGGCGAGTACATGTAACGGTGACAGTCGCCAGTTGGCGGGTACTACTTTTACGAAATATTACAATGCAATGTAGTGAAAACAACAACAGCCAGTTTTAAAGAGATTCGCTGTTTGTGACATAACAAGCGAATAAAATAGTAATTTCCAAAGACAAGATCATCGTGATTAGCTGTTCTGTCATAAGCAACAAGAGCGAATCAAATAATAGGATACAAACGGACTGATAAGGTCAGAGCAGTGTGATGGCCAGCTTGTCCCTAGACACGGTTCTAATAACTTTTACCTGAGAAGATATTGCTGCTTCATTTCGGTAGATTAACTTTTCACTTCTTTATTCTTCATAACCCGAGAATGTGGCGACACATACCTGGGGTTATGCCGCTTGAACGGTGCAGTGAAGTAGGCTATAGTTTGAAAGGCTGCGCGTACACATACACCGAGCCGCTTTGGCGAGTTACCTCGTAAATGTAGTCTTAAATGAGTTATAAAGTCTTTAATGACCGTAAAGAGTTGGGAGAAAATCGTATATGTGCATCAGGTTTTAAAGAGACAGTGCTGATTTTAAAGTAAAACCTGCTGAAGTCTGGCATTGATGTAAATCAAAGAACAAAAGAAAAAGAAATCATTGGACTGCTCTAGTTGCTGATTAACTTTTATAGCTTGAATAAAGATTAATCTGTATAGTTTATGCATATACAATTTACAGTTTATGTGAAGATTGTTTTAAAATCACTTAAATTAAAAGTTGTTATATATTTCAGAGCCTAATAAATGTTAAAAAATAATGGCTTTCAATTATACTGTAATGTTGAATGGCTATAATTAATAGGGAAAATTGAGGGAAAATGCATTTAATAGAGACACCAGTAGCAGGACATATTAAAAACATTGTAAATATGTTTATTCATTGTAGTAGTAATAACTGCCTGTTTTTGCAAAAAAGAGTTTCATGGCCGGTAAAAAAAATGTTTTCGTAATTTTATTACGGCCAATGGCAGGTGTGGCAAAAAGTTTGTTTTAGGCCCTGATTATCACTATGTCAGTCAATGTGATTTTGATAGGGAGTCTCCCATTTATATGCAGATGTGACTCCCAAAACAATCTTAGAATCTGCCGTGAGGCAGCTGCTGCTTACTTTCAGTTTGTCGTTTATGTTTATTTTGTTATTAAAGTTATGTTTGCCGGTTCCCGCTTCCTTCATCCCTGAGTCTTGAGCTTTGTTACATACATATATTCATTTTCATTAAATCATCCAGGCGACCCACCCCAGCATCGTGCCCCAGGGTTTGAAAACCACTGCTCTAAAGCACCTCGTACTTCACTTTTTCCATATTCTTCAGGCTTTTCTTGTAGTGCTCTAAATTCTGCTTAGTGTTCCTGATATAAATGTTGTATTCACTATGACTTGTGAGAGCAAGGTCAAACTTTCTAAAGCATAGGTCTTCAGCCCTGCTCCTGGGGACCCACTGTCCTAATCAAACACACCTGAACCAGCAAATCAAGGTCTTCAGGATCATTTAAAGCATCACAGGCCAGGTGTGTTGAGGCAGGGCTGAAGACGTGAGCCGTCAGAGACGTCTGTGCTGATTTCTGTTCGTTTACAGCCAGCGGTATGTCCGAGCTGAGTTCGTTACATGATGTAGAAACCGACTTCCACCAAACCTATCGACAAGTCCAGAAGAGGGCTCTACCAGCCATTCCTGACCTCGATGACCCCGCTGACCTCCAGGCCACAGATTTATCTCCTGTTCACGAGGGAAGATACACACGACAGCCGCAGCACAGAAATCATGTGGATGAACGCTCCAGGTAACAGACGGTCCAGATGTAGTAGAGTCTTGTTGTTACTACACAATGAGCAGATCACAGCATTGACCAGTGCTGGGGAAAGCTACTTTTAAAAGTAATGCATTACATTATTGTACTACTTCCTAAAAAAGTAACTAATCACGTTACTTAGTTACTTTGCGTTATGTTACTTTTGAGTTACTTTTAAAATCTGGGCAGGGTTTGCTTGTTTGTTTTTAATATAAAAAAGTTCTATTTTTGGCAAATATAAAAGCTCTTTCACACCAAAAGTGAAGTGAATACGCCTCAGACTGAAGGAAATGTAGATTCACGTCTGTACAGTAGAGGACACAGATCAAACTAATCACATGAAGAATATGACAGTTCAACACTATTCAGCAATAACTAAAATTACACATTTTGCTTAGTATGGTTGAATTGGATCATCGAAGGTCAGCAGCAAAGACATTGATTAATAAAATGGGATTAAATACATAAATGATATTGTCTTATTTAACATATTTAATTATTGCAGGTTTGTATAATATTCTGAGTTTGCATTTAACTGTTTTTATTGATTTTGAGGAACACTGAATGTGTTTTTGTGCAGGTGAGATGAGTAAACATGTTGATATTTAGTCTAGAACTACAGTAAGATCATGTTCACACACAACGCTCTGCACTTACTCCTGATTTCTCTCACCATGGCAACACCAGAGCTGTCACTCAATACATGAGAAACAAAGTAACTGTTACTTATTTGAAAAAGTAACTCGGATATTTCCTTCTAAATTAAATAGTAATGCGTTACTTTACTAGTTACTTAAAAAGTAATCTGATTACGTAACTCACATTACTTGTAATGCGTTACCCCCAGCACTGCCGTTACTTGTAATGCGTTACCCCCAACACTGGCGTTACTTGTAATGCATTACCCCCAACACTGGCGTTACTTGTAATGCATTACCCCCAGCATTGCCGTTACTTGTAATGCGTTACCCCCAACACTGGCGTTACTTGTAATGCGTTACCCCCAGCACTGGCGTTACTTGTAATGCGTTACCCCCAGCACTGGCGTTACTTGTAATGCATTACCCCCTACACTGGCGTTACTTGTAATGCATTACCCCCAACACTGGCGTTACTTGTAATGCATTACCCCCAACACTGGCGTTACTTGTAATGCATCACCCCCAACACTGACGTTACTTGTGTTACCCCCAACAATGGCGTTACTTGTAATGCGTTACCCCCAACACTGGCGTTACTTGTAATGCGTTACCCCCAACTCCGGTGTTACTTGTAATGCATTACCCCCAACACTGGTGTTACTTGTAATGCGTTACCCCCAACAATGGTGTTACTTGTAATGCGTTACCCCCAACACTGGCGTTACTTGTAATGCGTTACCCCCAACAATGGTGTTACTTGTAATGCGTTACCCCCAACACTGGTGTTACTTGTAATGCGTTACCCCCAACTCTGGTGTTACTTGTAATGCATTACCCCCAGCACTGGCGTTACTTGTAATGCGTTACCCCCAACAATGGTGTTACTTGTAATGCGTTACCCCCAACACTGGCGTTACTTGTAATGCATTACCCCCAACACTGGCGTTACTTGTAATGTGTTTAACTCTGGCGTTGATGGTTTGTGTTCCAGGTGGAAACCTCGCTCGGAGCACCTGCAGAGGAAGGCTTTCCTGGAACGAGGACGAACTGGATCTGTGGATGAGCTGGAGGAGTTTGCCATGGCATATATGCAGCGAGGACGGCACGGTGACATCGGAAACAGGGAGGACGACTACAGAGAGCGAGAGCGAGATCGTTACCCGTTTTATTGTTCCAAGGCCAGTCCAGCGAGATGTCTCCCCAGCCCTCCGCCCTTACCTGGAAAAAAGCGGGATGCTTGGGGCAACGGTCAAGTCCAGCGGGATCCACCAGAGCGAGACTACGACAATGCCCTTCTCAACAGTTTATTGGAACGTAAAGCTAAAGCTGTGAAGAGCAGCGCTTCAAAAGCGGGCCAGACCGAAGACGACTCGGACACGCCGTCCAAAAACAGCAGTGAGCGTTTCCACAGCAGGACTCCCAGCAACCGGTCACCTCGGCAGTGGACGGCAGAGGATAATGAATCTCTGCTACCGTACCCAGAGAAGGAGCTGGAGCGTTCCCGCGGAGCCGAGTCTGGACAACAGAACCGTCCTCGGAAAGTGGTGAGTTATCTGTAGACTCTTTGTGACTCTGCCGCTCCATAAAACCCTCACAGCACTGTGGACCTGAGTTTGTCTCGCATTGGTGCAGTGAAAGAAAAGCACAGAATGAAGCCGCTGCAATCAAAGCAAGGCTTTAGAAAGGCCTTTGAGAAAGATTTGAAGAATGTAGTCTTGAAACACCCTCCAACACAACTGGTAGCATTATTGGAAAAATGTTTTAATTATTTCAAAAAGAGACCTCATATATGACCCTGGAGCACAAAAGCAGTCATAAGTAACACAGGTATATTTGTAGCAATAGACAACAATACATTGTATGGGTCAAAATTATCCATTTTTCTTTTATGCCAAAAATCATTAGGATATTAAGTAAAGATCATGTTCCATGAAGATAGTTTCCTACCGTAAATATATCAAAACTTAATTTCTGATTATTAATATGTATTGCTAAGAACTTCATTTGAACAACTTTAAAGGTGATTTTCTCAATATTTAGATTTTTTTGCACCCTCAGATTCCAGATTTTCAAATAGTTGTATCTCAGCCAAATATTGTCCAATCATAACAAACCATACATCAATGGAAAGATTATTTATTCAGCTTTCTGATTTCGAAAAATGTACACTTATGACTGGTTTTGTGCTCCAGGGTCACATACTGTATATGAAGGATCCTTTGAAAACAGAGAATGCAGTTTCACCAGAGAAGCACTCTATAAGATTTCCTCTTGCCAGTCATCATCCTCACCATTTATTTCGTTCATATCTCTTGTAGACATTTTTTGATGAACAAAGCACGCAGTTTGATTCCGACCTAGGTCTTTCAATCACGGTTCGATTTGACAGCAGAAAATAAGCTGTACACAGGTAACAAGAACATCAATAAATCAACTCTACCTGCTTGCTGCTTAATTCCTCCCCAAAATGTGTTTGGATCCCAGCTTAAACTGTGTTTGAGCTCTAACACAACTAACCGTGTTAACCGTAGAGATGGTCCAAGACATGTTAGGAGGCTTGAAAAAGACATTTATAAAGGCCAAGATTGAACAAATGTGTGTAGCAGAAGGCAAACATTATGAAAGGAAAGCGCTGCAATTGTGTGCATAAATATTAGTGCAGTCAATACGATTAAAAATAAACATTTTTGTTTGCATAATATATATGTGTACTGTGTATATTTATCATCATGTTTATATATAAACACACACACATACAGTATATATTTTGAAAATATTTACATCTATATTTATATTCATATAATTTATATTAGAAATATATATATTTAATATATAACATAACATATTTTTATGAAATATATACATGCATGTGTGTGTATTTATGTTACGTTTCTGTTGTTTGCCATGTCTTTCTGTGTTGACCTAGTTTTCCTTAATTGCCCTGTTTAGTTAATTAGCTCCACACCTGTTTCTTTTTCAACCCTGATTACGTTTTGTATTTAAAGCCTGTGTTTTCCCCTGTTACTTTGTCTGCTATTAGTTTGCTTTTGGATATGTTATGCTACTCCCCTGCTCCTGGATTTATTCTGTTTTCCTCTGTGGACTATTATTAAAAGGACATTTATTTGATATCTTCCCGTGTCGTGCGCTTTATAGCATAGCACCCGTAACAGAATAGCAGACCAAAACAGTGAAATTATTTAGCGGCGTTTTCTTTCTGTTTATTTGTTTATTTTTTTTTCCGTCCCTCTCCCGGAATGGACCCTGCCTTCCGACTCCTATGCCTGGAGCAACTGGACCGTTCGCTGGAGGAACATACCAGGGACTTTTTAGATCTGGCGTGCCTTACACACTACCTGGACCGCTCGCTCTGCGTCTTTTACATCTCCAGCCTGAGTGAGCAGTGTAAGGCACGCCTACCAGCGAACGGTCCTAGAGAGGATTTCGCCGCTTGTGTGGAGTGGGTGCTGGAGAATAATGAACAGTTTTTCTCTGTCTGCCCTGCCGAGGACAACTCCAGCCCCACTCCCGATCCAGAGCCCAGCCAGCCCTCACCACCTCGCTGCACGGAGTGTTCGCCAGAGCCCACCGCAGCCGCAGAGCCAGAGCCCGCCGCGATCATAGAGCCTACACCAATTAAAGTGACAGAGCCACTCATCGCCCCGGAGCCTGAACTCAACGCGACTGACCAAGAGTGTGAGCCAGCAACACCGTGTGTCGAGGGGATCATTGTGGAGATCGAGGGAATGGAGGATAACCCCGCCCACACTCCCACCACTGAGGGTGAGCTGTTGCTGGACTCGATAAGATGGGACTGTTTGAATGAGGAGGAATTCTGGCCTCTCCCTTTCCCGCTGGTTCCGTCCACTCTCCAGAGCCCCTGCTGGTTCCGTCCAGCTCTCCAGAGCCCCTGCTGGTTCCGTCCAGCTCTCCAGAGCCCCTGCTGGTTCCGTCCAGCTCTCCAGAGCCCCTGCTGGTTCCGTCCAGCTCTCCAGAGCCCCTGCTGGTTCCGTCCAGTACCCGTTCCTCAAACTCTGGAAAGTTCCCACCCAGCCTCCCACTCCCTCCTCCTCTGTACCATCCAGCCAGTCCATCAGCCCTCTCTCAGCTGCCTCAGGAAGGCCCCTCAGCTCACCCTCAGCACGCCATGTCCGGTGGTTCGGTTGCGCTTCGGGACTTCTGTCACCTCTTCCTCGGGGTTGGAGGATCCCCAGTCTCCGCCTCCAGCTTTCGAGACCCGGACTCCACCTCGGCCCTCCGATCCATCGGCTCCACCTTGGCTCTTGGCTCCCTCGTCTCCACCGTGGCCCGTCATTCCACCAGCTCCACCGGGCTCCCTCGTCCCTCCGGCTCCGCCTTGGTCAGTCGTCCCCCTGCCTTCTCCACGGGACTCCACTCTTCCAGCTCTGCCTCATCCCTCCGTCCCTCTGGCTCCGTCGGGCTCCTCCCTCCCTCCGGCTACACCTTCGTCCTCTGTCACTCCGGCTCCGCCGCGTCATTCCGGATCCCCGCCTCCGCCTCAGCCGCCCGAGCCGCCGGCTCCGCCTAGGCCCTCCGGTTCCTCTGTCACCCAGGCTCTGCGGCTGCTCTGCTCCAACCTGGGCTCCTACTCCATCGGCGTCATCTCCGTCAGTCGGCCCCCTGGTGTCGACGGTCCCATCGCCACCATGGCTCCTCCCGCCGTCGACTCCACCGTGGGCCGCCATCCTGGTTGGCCTCTGGATTTCCTCCTGGCGCCTCCTGCTCCGGGCTCCTCCCTGGCTCCTCCCACCCTCCACTCCCCCATGGACTTATTTTTTGGACTATTTTTGTTTCTGCCCCTTTCCCTTTGCCTGCCCCTCATCTGCTCCTCGCCCGCCTCCTGAACCCCCACCCTCCCTCCTCTGTTGTACCTTTGTCGGTGCGAGGACGCACCGTTCCGGGAGGGGGCGAAATGTTACGTTTCTGTTGTTTGCCATGTCTTTCTGTGTTGACCTAGTTTTCCTTAATTGCCCTGTTTAGTTAATTAGCTCCACACCTGTTTCTTTTTCAACCCTGATTACGTTTTGTATTTAAAGCCTGTGTTTTCCCCTGTTACTTTGTCTGCTATTAGTTTGCTTTTGGATATGTTATGCTACTCCCTGCTCCTGGATTTATTCTGTTTTCCTCTGTGGACTATTATTAAAAGGACATTTATTTGATATCTTCCGTGTCGTGCGCTTTATAGCATAGCACCCGTAACAATTTATATATTATATATATATATATTATATATATATGCAACCTATACTGTATGTGTGAGTCCACTTCGGTGTTTTTAAAGTGCTTTATAGATAAATTTTGATTGATACTTAATAAATATACACAGCACACATATATATGTGACTCTGGAGCACAAAAGCAGTCATCAGTAACACAGGTATATTTGTAGCAATAGCCAACAAGACATTGTATGAGTCAAAATTATCAATTTTTCTTTTATGCCAAAAATCATTAGGATATTAAGATCATGTTCCATGAAGATATTTAGTAAATTTCCTACTGTAAATATATCAAAACTTAATTTTTGATTAGTAATATGCATTGCTAAGATCTTCATTTGAACAACTTTAAAGATGATTTTCTCAATATTTAGATTTTTTTGCACCCTCAGATTCCAGATTTTCAAATATTGTCCTATCATAATAAACCATACATCAATGGAAAGCTATTTATTCAGATGACCCTTATGACTGGTCCATGGTCACATATAGTATGTAAACAAAAACTTTTATTTTGGATGCGATTAATCATTTGACAGCATTAATAAATAAAAAGTGGAAATCTTATCGAGTGCAACTTGGAGAATCAGGCAGCTTTTCAGAGTTTGATTTTAATTTCTGTGTGTTATTTCATTATAATGTAACACACGTGTGGTCCTAATAATTGCAGAGTAATCCCTGACAGCGCTTGACCCGCCGGCTCTCACCGCTACACGAGACTAACCTCCTCTTCAGCTTCTGCTCACTCTTCTGTCCTCTCTTTGAACAGAGCACTCTTCTGAGCAGAGACACGCTTGTAGTGTGATGTGTGAGACGTCTCCACCGCCGGCTCGCACCGTGCTGCTGAACTCCAGCGCTGCGGAGGACAGGTTTGTGCGGGACTGACATGTGTTTTACAGCCATGGCAGATATAAAGACTCACGGCTTCGACTTTGAGCTTGGAGAACATTCATGAGACTTTTCTTGAGTTTGAGAGGATTTGTGTTTGATGAAACCTATGAGGTTTACACTGAGCGTTACTGGATGTTACATATGTGTCCCTGCAGCACAAAAGCAGTCATAAGTAACACAGGTATATTTGTAGCAATAGACAACAATACATTGTATGAGTCAAAATTATGCATTTTTCTTTTATGCCAAAAATCATTAGGATATTAAGATCATGTTCCATGAAGATATTTTGTATGTTTTCTACCGTAAATATATCAAAACTTAATTATTGATTAGTAATATGCATTGCTAAGAACTTCATTTGAACAACTTTAAAGGTGATTTTCTCAATATTTAGATTTTTTTGCACCCTCAGATTTTGAAATATTGTCCTATCATAACAAACCATACATCAATGGAAAGCGTATGTATTCAGCTTTCAGATGATGCATAAATCTCACTTAAGTCTGGATTTGTGGTCCAGGGTCATATATGAGGTTAGCATACACAACATTTTGGAATCAGTAAGATTTTTAATGTGGTTTGTTATGCTCTTATTAAGGCTGTATCTATTTGAGCAAAAATACTGAAAAAAAATGTAATTTTGTGAAATATTATTGCAATGTAAAATAACAGTTTTCTATTTTAATATACTTTAAACTGTAATTTATTTCTGTGATCAAAGCTGTATTTTCAGCATCATTACTGCAGTCTTCAGTGTCACATGATCTTCAGAAATCATAATAATATGCTGA
>CM041797.1:1084280-1086780 GCA_023376895.1 Aspiorhynchus laticeps | reverse complement strand
GTGTCACGCACACACACGCTCACACTCACTCACACACACACACACACTAACACACTTGTTTCACTATCCTTGTGGGGACTCTCCATAGGCGTAATGGTTTTTCTACTGTACAGACTGTATATTCTATCGTCCTACACCTAAACTTAGCCTCACAGGAGACTTACTGCATTTTTAGATTTTCAAAAAACTTCATTCTGTGTGATTTATAAGCTTGTTTACGCATGAAGACCTCAATTTAGGTCCCCACCGTGACACAAGTCCCCATGAGTCTGTGTGTATTCAGGTTTAAGTCCCCACCTGTATATAAAAACACACTCACACACATACTAACACTCACTCACTCACACACACACACACACACACACACACACACACACACACACACTGTCACTCACTCACTCACACGCACACACACACACACAGTAACACACACACACACACACACACACACACACTCACTCACTCACACACACTCTCTCACTCACTCACTCTCTCACACACACACACACTCCCTCTCACACTCACACACTGTCACTCTCACACACACTCTCACACGCACACACACTAACACGCACACATACTAACACACACTCACACACTCTCACACACTCTCACTCTCACACACACTCACACACTCTCACTCTCACACACACACACTAACACTCTCACACACACACACTCTCACACACACACTCTCACACACACACTCTCACACACACACACTCACACACACACACTCACACACACACACACACACACACACACACTAACACACATTCGCTTCTGTTCTTTCAGGGATTCTGTCTATCCAGGTCACCCTCACTGAGACGGAGAAGCGCACGACTCTCTTCGCATCGGTCATCTTGCGCTGTGATTACTCCACCTCCGCTCCGCTGCAGAATGTGGTGGTCACTTGGAGATACAAATCCTTCTGTAAAGACCCTGTTCTGGACTACTACTCCACAGGTAGAGCTTTAGCATCACATCATCTTCTGTTATGTCTGTGTGAGATGTGTGGAAGTGTTTCATAGACGTTTCTGTGTCTGTACGGGATGCACAATTAGAAAAACATGTTATGGATTGAACTACTACTGTGCCACAATTACATATTTAACACCAGAACTTGAATTAGTTGTTGTCATCTCATCAACACACCCCGTCCAGTGCTAATACACATGTGTTGTTGTGCTGCAGCATACCAGTCTGCCCTTCAGTTGGGTCGAGACCCTGCCAATGACTGCGTGGACTCGCAACGCACCGTTCGAACCGTGGCTCAGAAACTGGGATCCAGCGAGGCGGTGCTGGGCAACGAGTACAGAGATCGCAAAATCTACGTTCAGAACAGTGAGTTGATGCTTGACATGCTTCGTTACTGTGACTGATAAGACTGTACTTTTGTACTGCTTTATTGTCTGAGGAATGCTGCCGGACTAATAGTTGTGCGTCTGACCTTCACAGACAGATGCGAGTGTATGCCTACCTGACCAATAGTGAGAATCAAACCTGAGTGATAGTGAACTACAGTAAACTAGTACTAGAGTCAAACCTGAGTGATGGTGAACTACAGTAAACTAGTACTAGAGTCAAACCTGAGTGATAGTGAACTACAGTAAACTAGAACAAGAGTCAAACCTAAGTGATGGTGAATTACAGTAAACTAGAGCTAGAGTCAAACCTGCGTGATGGTGAACTACAGTAAACTAGAACTAGAGTCAAACCTGAGTGATAGTGAATTACAGTAAACTAGAAATATAGTCAAACCTGAGTGATGGTGAACTACAGTAAACTAGAACTAGAGTCAAACCTGAGTGATAGTGAACTATAATAAACTAGAATTGAATCTGAGTGATAGTGAACTACAGTAAACTAGAACTAGAGTCAAACCTGAGTGATGGTGAACTACAGTAAACTAGAACTAGAGTCAAACCTGAGTGATAGTGAATTACAGTAAACTAGAACTAGAGTCAAACCTGAGTGATAGTGAATTACAGTAAACTAGAACTAGAGTCAAACCTGAGTGAATTACAGTAAACTAGAACTAGAGTCAAACCTGAGTGATGGTGAATTACAGTAAACTAGAACAAGACTCAAACCCAAGTGAATAGTGAACTACAACTAGTCAAACCTGAGTGATGGTGAACTACAGTAAACTACAACTAGTCAAACCCAAGTGAATAGTGAACTACAACTAGTCAAACCTGAGTGATGGTGAACTACAGTAAACTAGAACTAATCAAACCCAAGTGAATAGTGAACTACAACTAGTCAAACCTGAGTGATGGTGAACTACAGTAAACTAGAACTAATCAAACCCAAGTGAATAGTGAACTACAACTAGTCAAACCTGAGTGATGGTGAAC
The DNA here is from genome assembly GCA_023376895.1 of Aspiorhynchus laticeps. Taxonomy (NCBI): domain Eukaryota; kingdom Metazoa; phylum Chordata; class Actinopteri; order Cypriniformes; family Cyprinidae; genus Aspiorhynchus; species Aspiorhynchus laticeps. The sequence goes on along the minus strand of CM041797.1, from coordinate 1,084,420 downwards.
TACAGTAAACTAGAACTATAGTGAACTGTCTATCACTATCAGTTCTAAACTAGAATCAAACCTGAGTGATAGTGAACTACAACTAGAGTCAAACCTGAGGGATGGTGAACTACAGTAAACTAGAACTAGTCAAACCTGAG
>CM041797.1:1074280-1076780 GCA_023376895.1 Aspiorhynchus laticeps | reverse complement strand
ACACACACACTCTCAGTGTTTAACTGTATCTCTTCTGTCCTGCAGGATAAAAGCTCTCGCAGCGGCACCAGTATAGTCACACACACACACACACACACACACACACACACACACTCTCAGTGTTTAACTGTATCTCTTCTGTCCTGCAGGATAAAAGCTCTCGCAGCGGCACCAGTATAGTCACACACACACACACACACACACACACACACACTCTCAGTGTTTAACTGTATCTCTTCTGTCCTGCAGGATAAAAGCTCTCGCAGCGGCACCAGTATAGTCACACACACACACACACACACACACACACACTCTCAGTGTTTAACTGTATCTCTTCTGTCCTGCAGGATAAAAGCTCTCGCAGCGGCACCAGTATAGTCACTCACACACACACACACACACACACACACACACACTCTTAGTGTTTAACTGTATCTCTTCTGTCCTGCAGGATAAAAGCTCTCGCAGCGGCACCAGTATAGTCCACACACACACACACACACACACACACACACACACACTCTCAGTGTTTAACTGTATCTCTTCTGTCCTGCAGGATAAAAGCTCTCGCAGCGGCACCAGTATAGTCACACACACACACACACACACACACACACTCTCAGTGTTTAACTGTATCTCTTCTGTCCTGCAGGATAAAAGCTCTCGCAGCGGCACCAGTATAGTCACACACACACACACACACACACACACACACACACTCTCAGTGTTTAACTGTATCTCTTCTGTCCTGCAGGATAAAAGCTCTCACAGCGGCACCAGTATAGTCACACACACACACACACACACACACACACACACACACACACTCACACACTCTCAGTGTTTAACTGTATCTCTTCTGTCCTGCAGGATAAAAGCTCTCGCAGCGGCACCAGTATAGTCCACACACACACACACACACACACACACACACACACACACACACACTCTCAGTGTTTAACTGTATCTCTTCTGTCCTGCAGGATAAAAGCTCTCGCAGCGGCACCAGTATAGTCATCTGATCAGAGCGCTGTACTTCACCGAGGATCATCTGCACAAAACAAACCACAGTTATGTTATTGAACATGAAGGATATCACACTGAACATTGATCACTGATTGCTTTTTTTTATATATTTTGTGCAGAGCAGTTTATATTAATGTGAATATCATCTTCTAGTAATGACATTAGAGGAAGCTGTAGATTTTTTAGGGTGCTTGGGTTTCAGGATTTATCTGTATACTGTATATAACGTCAATGTGTCAATATATTTATTAATATATTGGGTTTTTAGTAATGTAGCCACAGCATAGGGATATAATGCAATATGAAATGTGTACGAGACTCTTGTTTGCATTAAATGCTATGCTAATTATCAGATCAGTAATATGTTATTAGTTATTGATTTGTGCTTGCATTGCTTTTAGTCTTTGACAGGGTTTGGAAAAGTATGGAATTTGATTTATGTATTTCCCAGATCTGGAAAAAATATTTGTTTCCAGACTTTTGCCCCTATTTGTTTTATTTTTTATTTTTAATAATACAAAAAATTAAGAATTTAATTCAAATAATGTATCATACAAGACGTGATGTTTCATGGCAGCTGTTTAGTGATCGCCAAATATGACTAAATGTATTCAACGTGCATTTTTTCTTTATGCAAAATGCAGGTTATAAGCATTTTGGGTTTCTTCACACTATATACATAGCACCGTATTACATAACCTCAAGGACCTTTGCAAAAATAAAAAATATACAGACTTTTATGTGCACACAATGAACCATTAAACTGATCATATAGGACAATACACACAGAGCTGCTTGTGCCATCAACACACTTCACGGTTTGGTGTCTTGAGCATCACAGAGTATGCATTAAAGACACCTAAGGCCTTAAATATGACACACTGCTCTAACAAAAGACACATTGTGAACATGTTTACAGTACCAGTCTTTATTATAGACACCGAACTTGGCAAATGTTATGCCATCAGCTCATTTCATATCATGTGTTCATGTGTTATATTAGACATCAGGTCTTGATATTAGAGGTGCTACTATAAGAAAAGCCACATTTTGAGCAGGTGGCTCTCTGATAATTCATATGCATCCATGCTCTTGATTTATTTATAGTAAGATGGCAGTGATGCACAAAGGAAATAGGTTATGTAAAACTATAAATTGTAATGCATAAGCATGCACATGATGAGTTTCTCAAAGGCACAAAAAAAGTTTGTGTGCATGTAAAAGTCTAATTTTAATTTTTTTATTATTATTTTAGGGACTCTGTGTTGTCACTTCGAGAAAATCAATGAAAAAAACCCTGAGAAAATAACATTTACATTTGACTGTACTATAAAGCTGAAAATAATGCTCTTTGAAACATTTATGTTAAATATGGTCTGAAAATCTGAGTCTGGAAAAGTATGGAATTTTGAAAATGTGTCTGAATCCTGCGTTTGGCTGTAAACACAAGCAATAACTTATGATGCAGACGTCT
>CM041797.1:1036780-1069280 GCA_023376895.1 Aspiorhynchus laticeps | reverse complement strand
TATTGAAACGTTATTATCTGTTTGCACACAGTTTTTTGTGCTCTTTCACTCATACTTACACTGTTCTGTCTCTTCACATCTGCCTTGCTCTTAATGCTGCTGGAGATGCTTTGTGCATGTTTTATTGTGAATGCCATATTCATATATATTTGAGAATCTGAGGGTGCAAAAAACCTTTAAAGTTGTTCAAATGAAGTTCTTTGCAATGCATATTACTAATCAAAAATTAAGTTTTGATATATTTACGGTAGGAAACTTACTAAATATCTTCATGGAACATGATCTTAATATCCTAATGATTTTTGGCATAAAAGAAAAATGTATAATTTTGAGCCATACAGTGTATTGTTGTCTATTGCTACAAATATATATACTTCAGCTTTTTTCCTGTGCAAGAGCTGACATGAGCTGTGTGATCGCTGCTTTGAATATCAGACTGAAATCTGCTTCCTGATGAAACGTGTGAGTGTGTGTGTGAGTGTGTGTGTGAGTGAGAGAGAGAGTGTGTGTGAGAGTGTGTGTGTGTGAGTGTGTGTGTGAGAGTGTGTGTGTGTGACAGTGACTATTTCAAAAACACTCCTGATATCTACCTGCTATCTTTCCAAACTGCTGTAATATCAGTCATTGGTTGAAGCTGTCCATCAGCTTGACGATCAGTGTAAGTTCATTACTGTAGTATTTGGAAGTTTAGGTCATGTGCTCAAGAATGTGATTAAAGGACTGCAGTCGGGAGGATTGCAGAAAAAAAATTCTGTTCAGTTTCAGCCATTATAGGGAGAATGCAAATATGGAAATGAAGATGTTTTGTTTATCTTTGAGTGTTAAATGTTATAAATATGTGTGTGTGCGTGTGTACTGATGTGTGTGTGTGCGTGTGTACTGATGTGTGTGTACTGATGTGTGTGTGTGTGTGCGTGTGTACTGATGTGTGTGTGTACTGATGTGTGTGTGCACTGATGTGTGTGTGTACCGATGTGTGTGTGCACTGATGTGTGTGTACTGATGTGTGTGTGTGTGCGTGTGTACTGATGTGTGTGCACTGATGTGTGTGTACTGATGTGTGTGTGTGTGTGTGTACTGATGCGTGTGTGTGTGTGTGTGTCTCAGGAACAGCGGGGTGGTGGGTCTGACTCCGCCCCTCACGGCTCTCATCACTCCTGAACCCGTCCGTCATTCCCGTATTCCTGATCTTCCTCTGGACAGTAACCTGCTGTTCGAGGCACTGCTCTTCCTCTACCTGCTGGTGGCGCTCTTCGTTCAGTACATCAATATTTACAGGACAGTGTGGTGGTCTTCATACAGCCACCCCTCAGCCTCCACCTCACTGGTACAGTCAAATCACACTCGCAATATTACTATTAATATATCATTATTGATGTACCTCCTTCAGTGGAACACAAAAGCAGACGTTTGTCAGGATGTTCACGCTGCTCTTTACTGTAAAGCAGAGAGCGATCAGTGTCAGAGAAGCACCATGAAAGCATAGAAACACTCATGAATGTGTTTTCTGGTGTCATATCAGCTTTTGTTTGGATGAATTTGGCCACAGCTGGTCACGTGACATATGATCCTAGAGCAAAGAACCAGTCATAATTGAGATTTATGCATCATCTGAAAGCTGAATAAATAATATTTCCATTGATGTATGGTTTGTTATGATAGGACAATATTTGTAAATCTGGAATCTGAGGGTGCAAAAAAATCTAAATATTGAGAAAATCATCTTTAAAGTTGTTCAAATGAAGTTCTTAGCAATGCATATTACTAATCAAAAATTAAGTTTTGATATATTTACGGTAGGAAATTTACAAAATATCTTCATGGAACATGATCTTAATATCCTAATGATTTTTGGCATAAAAGAAAAATGGATAATTTTGACCCATACAATGTATTGTTGGCTATTGCTACAAATATACCTGTGTTACTTATGACTGCTTTTGTGCTGCAGGGTCACTTATGATATTAACTAAACAGTTTCAGTGAATAATGACTAAACAGACAGAAAATAATAAACTTTGACGCTTCACGGTCTGCGTTCTCTCTATGATTCAGAGCAGCTTGAACATCATGCTAAACATCTCCTTTAGCGTTCCACTGAAGATAGAAAGTCATACGGGTTTAAACAACATGAGCGTGCATGCTGTCATTTCAAATCTAAATCAAAACTGTGTTTTCTATATGAATCAGTGTGTAATCATGACTTGTTCTGTGTGAAGAACTTCCACCTGATGGACTATCACCTGGCGGTCTTCATCACCGTGATGCTGGCCAGAAGACTGGTGTGGACCGTCGTCTCAGAGGTGCTCTTAACCGTTCTTAAGCTGCTCTAATGATTGGTTGTTAAGCAGTGTTCTCTTTCTGTTGGCAAACATCCAAAGTATGGCTCTGTATATATTTGTGTGCGATCATACAGCAGTTAGTATGCTTCTTGAATGTGATTGGTTGAGCAGCGCTCCATGAGTGTTACAAGTAACGCCAGTTTATTTATTTATTTAGTCATTTAACAGATGCTTTTATCCAAAGCGACTTACAAATGAGGACATCAGAAGCAATCAATTGTAGTATTAAAACAGATCCAAACTTTATAAATAATACATATACACATTTTAAAAATAAAGAAATTACATATAAATGACAAATGCATAAATTTCAAATTTATGACAAAAAATGACACGCATAAACAAAATTTCAAAACTTAACATTTATATGAAAAACAAAAGATAAAGCTAAAAACAATTCAAAATGTTAAAGAAAAAAGGGGTATACGAGTATAATAATGATTCTAACATAAGCCAAACACCAAAAAACAACATATATATATATATATATATATATATATATATATATATATATATATATATATATAATATATAAAATGTGTGTATGTACAACCACACACACATACATACATACATACATACATATATATATACACATACACATTTATAAATTCTATATATATATATATATATATATATATATATATATATATATATATATATATATATATATATATATATATATAATTTCATTTCCATTTAGTTTGTTAAAGTATTAAAATAACTCAAATTAAATAAAACTGAAACTTAATAAAAGACCTAATACAGACATAATAAATTCAGACATAATTTAACTAATATTAAAATAAATAACAAATACAAATCAAACAGTTTATCAGTAATCCTTAAAAATAACACTGAGCCAGATACACATGCTAAAAAACCACAACTTACACATAGTAAATGGTTATAAAAAAAACTGAAACAGAAGTGAAACTAGGCGTAGGAAAGAGGAGAAATAAAAAACTATACTTAACCAGTTATGTAATCAGATTACTGTTTTAAAGTAACTAGTAAAGTAACGCATTACTTTTTAATTTAGAAGGAAATATCTGTTACTTTTTCAAATAAGTAACAGTTACATTGTTTCTGATGTATTGAGTGACAGCTCTGGTGTTGCCATGGTGACAGAAATCAGAGCGTTGTGTGTGAACATGATCTTACTGTAGTTCTAGACTAGATATCAACATGATCTTACTGTAGTTCTAGACTAAATATCAATACGATCTTACTGTAGTTCTAGACTAAATATCAACACGATCTTACTGTAGTTCTAGACTAAATATCAACACGATCTTACTGTAGTTCTAGACTAAATATCAACACGATCTTACTGTAGCTCTAGACTAAATATCAACACGATCTTACTGTAGTTCTAGACTAAATATCAACACGATCTTACTGTAGTTCTAGACTAAATATCAATACGATCTTACTGTAGTTCTAGACTAAATATCAATACGATCTTACTGTAGTTCTAGACTAAATATCAACACGATCTTACTGTAGTTCTAGACTAAATATCAACACGATCTTACTGTAGTTCTAGACTAAATATCAACACGATCTTACTGTAGTTCTAGACTAAATATCAACACGATCTTACTGTAGTCCTAGACTAAATATCAACATGATCTTACTGTAGTTCTAGACTAAATATCAACACGATCTTACTGTAGTTCTAGACTAAATATCAACACGATCTTACTGTAGTTCTAGACTAAATATCAACACGATCTTACTGTAGTTCTAGACTAAATATCAACACGATCTTACTGTAGTCCTAGACTAAATATCAACATGATCTTACTGTAGTTCTAGACTAAATATCAACACGATCTTACTGTAGTTCTAGACTAAATATCAACACGATCTTACTGTAGTTCTAGACTAAATATCAACACGATCTTACTGTAGTTCTAGACTAAATATCAACATGATCTTACTGTAGTTCTAGACTAAATATCAACACGATCTCACTGTAGTTCTAGACTAAATATCAACATGATCTCACTGTAGTTCTAGACTAAATATCAACATGATCTTACTGTAGTTCTAGACTAAATATCAACATGATCTTACTGTAGTCCTAGACTAAATATCAACGCGATCTTACTGTAGTTCTAGACTAAATATCAACACGATCTCACTGTAGTTCTAGACTAAATATCAACATGATCTCACTGTAGTTCTAGACTAAATATCGACACGATCTCACTGTAGCTCTAGACTAAATATAAACACGATCTTACTGTAGTTCTAGACTGAATATCAACACGATCTTACTGTAGTTCTAGACTAAATATCAACATGATCTTACTGTAGTTCTAGACTAAATATCAATACGATCTTACTGTAGTTCTAGACTAAATATCAACACGATCTTACTGTAGTTCTAGACTAAATATCAACGCGATCTTACTGTAGTTCTAGACTAAATATCAACACGATCTCACTGTAGTTCTAGACTAAATATCAACATGATCTCACTGTAGTTCTAGACTAAATATCGACACGATCTCACTGTAGTTCTAGACTAAATATAAACACGATCTCACTGTAGCTCTAGACTAAATATAAACACGATCTTACTGTAGTTCTAGACTGAATATCAACACGATCTTACTGTAGTTCTAGACTAAATATCAACACGATCTTACTGTAGTTCTAGACTGAATATCAACACGATCTTACTGTAGTTCTAGTTCAATTCAACCATACTAATAAGCAAAAATGACACATTTGTGTATAATTTGTTATTGCTGAATAGTGTAACTTTTCCCAACACTGGTTATAACACCGTCTAACAGCTTTCACACTGTTTGTAGCTCAGAGAGAACATTGGTTGTTATGTGTGTGTGTGTGTGTGTGTGTGTGAGAGAGAGAGTGTGTGTGTGTGTGCGTGCGTGTGTGTGCATGTGTGTGCAGGAGGAAGTTTGAATGAGGGTTGTCATATCATACCAGTGACATTTACATGATGATCATCACTCGCTGTGAGCTGAAAGTACCTCAGGACGAGCGTTTCTCTGTTTCCTCCTAATAAAGGCCCTGTGTGTGTGTGTGTCTGTCTGTGTGTGTGTGTGTGTGTGTGTGTGTTCCAGGCCTCTCTGGCGAGTCCGTCGTCTCTGGTGCGGTACGTGGCTCTGATCGCGGTGCGGTTGATCTTGCTGACTCTGTGTGGATGGGTTCTGTGCTGGACCCTCGTCAGCCTCTTCAAGAATTACTCCGTGCTCAACCTGCTCTTCCTGGGATATCCGTGAGTCTCCCGACAGTCTTTCAGGGGAATTCCAGTCAATAAAAGCCCCAGTTATTATCGTGCTGTGAATGCCATCAGTCTGAAGCGGCTCTTTGTGTTTGGCTGACTGTTGAGTTTCTCTTTTGTAAAGTGACTCGAATCATTGGAATAACTCTGGCCTGCAGTCGTGCTCCATATATTTCTTTGATTCTGCAGGTCCATTTATGACATTTTGAACAGATTTGCTCCGTTATTTTCACTACATTTCTTATAAAGTTACCAAGTTTACTTCAGTTCAGTCCAGTCTTCACAGTTTTGGCATTCAGCGTCCTAATGAAGTTAGGCTTAAGCTGTCTATCAGAGAGTAAGCAATGTGTTTTCTTTATGAAACTTTACATGTATGATTGTCTTAACTGCTCAGACGTTCTAAACTCTGAAAATATACAGTTGCATGCGAAAGTTTGGGAACCCCTTGTCGAAAATATGAATAAACTTAACAAAATAAGAGAGATCATACAAAATGCGAGTTATTTTTTTATTTAGCACTGTCCTGAGTAAGATATTTCACATTAAAGATGTTTACATATAGTCCACAAGACCAACAAATAGCTGAAATTATTCAAATAACCCCGTTCAAAAGTTTGTGAACCCTTGGTTGTTAATACCATGTGTGGTTACCTGATGATCCACGAGTGTTTAGTGATGGTTGTTCATGAGTCCCTTGTTTGTTCTGAACAGTTAAACTGAGCTGTTCTTCAGAAAAATCCTCCATGTTCTGCAGATTTTTCAGTTTTACAGCATCTTTTGCATATTTGAACCCTTTCCAGCAGTGACTGTATGATTCTGAGATCCATCTTTTCACACTGAGCACAATTTTTAATCGCAGTGCCGTTTAACTGTAAAATTATGCAATTTTTGTTAATAGGCTTTCATTCTGTTGGCAAGACTTCAAAATTTAATTTTTTACTATTTTTTACCAGATGGTGCCATTTTTTTCAGTTTGGCCTATAAAGCAATACTCACTTTTAGAGGTCGACCGATAGTGGATTTTACCGATACCGATAGCTAGGTTGGACCACACTGACCGATGCCGATTAATCAACCGATAGTTTTTAAAATGGACACTGAAAGAAAACTAAAATAGAGCTTTGCTATTTTTAAAAAAGCAGTAACAGTACTGAACCATACTTTGTAAATGAATACAAATTTAGTATTAATATTAATTATTATATTGATCATTAAAGTTATTTCATAGTTTACTAATGTTAAAAGAAGAAACGTTAAAATTTAAAAAGGAAGCCTATTAGTAATAGTAAACGTTGAAATGAAATGAACACACTCTAACAAGGAACATCTTGTTAGATGCTCTTATTGTTAAGTATTACCATTTCATTTCAACAGTCATGCTTAAAGATGGCCATCTTGAAATACCTACACAAGGCCATATTAAAATTACATGCACAGGTTATTGATATTGTATGTGAACTCTCACATTTTATTTGCTGCTATTTTAGAACACTGCATTATTATCTAATCAAAATATAAAATAAATGCAAGTGACACACTGTGCAAAAGCGCAGCGCTGCGTCTTGGAGAAGTCACTGGTATCACACACACACACACCGGACGCGTCACATTCAATTCAAGCAACGGTCCAAAACGGTTTATTTAATAACCAAACGGACATAAGTTTGCTTCAAGAATGAACTATGTGGCATAAATGAGTTTGAAGTTCAGTGTTTAAAAAAAAACAGAGCAAACGGAAAGAGAAAGCGCGATCTGTATTACAGCTCTCTATATGAAGCACACAGACTGTATTAGAGTCACAGAAAGACAAACGTTTTGCTGAAAAATGAGCAATACATAATTTATCGCCTAGGGTGAAGTCATTATATTTGTCCCAAATCATTGTTAATGTACATAATGTAATTTAATAGAAAACTATGTGAACGGCGCTCTGTTCCGCGGCAGGATTTTCTGTCGGCTGTATTTAAATGCGAGTCTGGGGTTTCCCTCTCTGTGTCACGTGCCAAAACAAACAACACGTGCTGTCAGTGATTTCCGCCTCTAGAGGCTGCTCTCGTACTGTATAATAACAGCAGACCGTTCTCAACCACTCCAGCAACAGATGCAACACGGAAAACTATCGGCATGGATTTTTGCCGATGACCGATAGTTCCGCAAATCAACTATCGGTGCCGATTATTTTGGAAAACCGATTAATCGGTCTACCCCTACTCACTTTATTCCTGTTTTCTGTTTCTGCATATTATAGAGCCAATTATATTAATAATGCAGCTATAATTGGGTGTGTGTGTTTGTATGGATGTCAGAGTGTGGTTTGTATGTGTCATAAAAAAAATTGTGTGTGTGTGCTTGTAATATTTGAGAGAGATAAACTCTACTGTAAATTTGTCACCTTTTATTTATTTATTTATTTCAATCACAAATCAAGCACTGTGAGCACCAGCAGAGTTTTGCTGACATCTAATGGGGAAAATGTGGTACTGCGCCCAAACAATATCTTACTGAAAGCTCATTTTTTGGAGATATCAACCTCAAATTTGGAACACAACTTTAGATTTATGGCTTTGATTTTCTAGCAGGTTTAGAGTTCAACATGTTTCATAAAATATATATTTTATATAAAATATTGTTCATAAACTTAAACCTCTATTACTTTTTTGTTTTTGGTTTCACTTTCAACAATAATCTGCCATGGGTCTTTAAAATGAGACCAAACCATTTTTTTATGACCGTTTTTTTGACATGGACATTTTTGTCCACTATGGACCTATGTGTAACTTTTTTTTATTGATGCACAAGGGTTAAATAGCTAATACCCCCCCCCCCAGTCACACTGATGGTTCTCCAGCTCAGAGACGGTCCTGTCGCTGCTGCTGTATCTCTGTAATGTGTGTTGGGTTTAATCTCCAGTCTCTGTGTCTGATTCAGGTTCGGTGTTTACGTGCCGCTCTGCTGCTTCCATCAGGAGGGTCGAGCTCAATCCGCTCCCTCCGACTGCGGTTTCTCCGAGCAGGACGGCTCCGACGAGCCTCTGCCGCGATCCAAAGATGTCCTGACGCTGCTGCGAGAGAACCTGCGTGATCAGTTCTCCAGCCCTAAACACATCCCCACACACAGCTGCCCGCCGTCGCCCGAGCTCATCCGCAGCGAGGTGGAGGAGCTCAAGACAGACTTCAACCGCCGCATCAAAGAAGTGCTCTTCAACTCGCTCTTCAGTGCTTATTACGTGGCCTTCCTGCCGCTGTGCTTCGTCAAGGTGAGCATCCTCAGAGTTCAGCCAAGCCCCGAATGGTTTATTACTGTAAGCAGCATCACTGAGTTTTTATGCACAATATAAAATGTATTTCTAGAGCTGCAGATTTGCTCTCTGCACATTCACCAGCGAATTTACATTTTGACCTGATCCATTTATAAAAACAGTTTCTTAGTTCCTGAATGAATCAGTCTTTTTGAAAGAATCTATTAAATAAATGACTCAGCGACTCACTTTACCTGTTAACTGTCTGTTCCACTTTTTGAGTACAGGCCTGAAAATGACATTTCCAACTTAAATTGTTATACATTTTGAATGCTTTGGAGCAGAGACTTAAGGTTGGTCTCTTTTTAAAGAAAACCCTTGGCAGATTATTGTAGAGGTGAAAAAAGTTATAAAAATGATATTACAAAAAAGTTATGGAAGTTTAAGTTTATGAAAATGTAAAAATTTTAATATTTATATTTTATATAAAATATATATTTTACAAAACATGTTTTACTCTAAAACTGCTAGAAAATGAAAACCAAAAATCTGTAGAAGTTGTGTTCCAAATTTGAGGTTGATATCTCAAAAAATGAGCTTTGAGTGAGATTGTGTTTGGGTGCAGTACCAAGCTTCTCCACTAGATGACCATCAAACCCCATTAGTGACCATATAAGGGCGTCTCCACTAGATGACCATCAAACCCCATTAGTGACCATATAAGGGCGTCTCCACTAGATGACCATCAAACCCCATTAGTGACCATATAAGGGCGTCTCCACTAGATGACCATCAAACCCCATTAGTGACCATATAAGGGCGTCTCCACTAGATGACCATCAAACCCCATTAGTGACCATATAAGGGCTTCTCTACTAGATGACCATCAAACCCCATTAGTGACCATATAAGGGCTTCTCCACTAGATGACCATCAAACCCCATCAGTGACCATATAAGGGCGTCTCCACTAGATGACCATCAAACCCCATTAATGGCCATATAAGGGCGTCTCCACTAGATGACCATCAAACCCCATCAGTGACCATATAAGGGCTTCTCTACTAGATGACCATCAAACCCCATTAATGACCATATAAGGGCGTCTCCACTAGATGACCATCAAACCCCATTAGTGACCATATAAGGACGTCTCCACTAGATGACCATCAAACCCCATTAGTGACCATAGAAGGGCATCTCCACTAGATGACCATCAAACCCCCTTAGTGACCATATAAGGGCCTCTCCACTAGATGACCATCAAACCCCCTTAGTGACCATATAAGGGCGTCTCCACTAGATGACCATCATTATTGACCATATAAGGGCGTCTCCACTAGATGACATCAAACCCCATTAGTGACCATATAAGGGCGTCTCCACTAGATGACCATCAAACCCCATTAGTGACCATATAAGGGCGTCTCCATATACGCTTTGAGTGATCTGAAACATGTTTTTACATACTTTACTCAATATTTATGAAGTAGGCATCACATTCAGAAGTATTAAGGGTAGTATGGCAGTATTTGATTTCAATTCAACCTCTAAAAACATGTCTAAAAGACATGCGACGAGAACCCTGAATGTACGTTATAGTTCACGATGCATCAAAAATTGAGAACCTATTGTTTTTTTCTTTATATTCGAAACACTTTGACCTTTTTTTCCTCAAAAGATAGAATGAATGTTATACTTTGAACACTTGAACATGAATTGAACATGATTTTATATATGTATCACTATTTCAAAGTAAAGCTCAGAACTCGCTCTCTGACTCTGATGAGTACTCTTCTTACAAATTAATAGATTACAGTTGCTCTCTAAAATATTTCAAAAATCAGTCACCAAATATTAAAACTAGAGTCTTTAAGCTTTCAAACAACATATAGTTTGTCAAGATTGCTTTAGGTTCAGACTAAGATATTTCTGTTTAAAACATGTAATGTCAAGTGACAGTTAACAGGTTAAATGATGTTTTATTAACAAAGTTCGGGAGGAGCACGTTCAGATAATTAACCTAATTAACACAAGAGGAGCACAATCAGTAATCAACCCAGTTAAACGAGATAAGAGGTGTGTATATATACACAGCAGACTTACCTCTGTTCCTTGATAGTTTTCCAGCATCCCTCCGCCACCCCTTCTCCGCACTTACAAATATTCCTGTCCTAACCTATGGGGGGGTATTCAGGGTTCGGGCCGAAGTTCCGAGCTCAGAGCCCTCCCCTCGGACAGCACGCCAAATACGCATAAACTTTATTCTATTTATTATATGTAAGTGAATTATACTTGGCTTTTAATAATAATAATAATACTGTCAGTGAGGCAAAGTGGCGTTAAACGGTCAGAGATAGTGACACACCTGTGTTTTCACGCTCTTCGTGTCTTCTGTGTTTCCAGAGCACGCAGTACTACGACATGCGCTGGTCGTGCGAGCATCTGATCATGGTGTGGATCAATGCGTTTGTGATGCTGATGAGTCAGCTGCTGCCTCCCAGTTACTGCGACCTGCTGCATCGCTCTGCTGCACATCTGGGCCGCTGGCAGCGTCTGGAGCCCGGATCCTACAGCAACACGCCGCAGCACATGTGAGTGATCCTGCTTCTGAGAGAGTGGGGATGTGACCATAAAGCTCACCGTACCGTGTTATTGCAATATGAAGTCCACGATACGATGTTATTGCGATATTTAAAAAGAAAAGACAAATGAAGAATTGGGAAAAAATTACAATTTTGTACATTTTAAAGTTAAATTGGTCTATTTAATGCACTTTAAGAGTTCAAAATTAAGAGTTGCATCCTTTGTTCTTAACTAAGAAAACTTAAGTCAGAAAAAAGTCAGTGATTTGACATTTGTGATATACTGTCTCAGTCTAAATTACATTCACACTGGTGTTTTAGGAAGACAAATAGATTAGAATATAATAACAATGACAGTAGTAGCCATATATTGTAAAACAATTGCATTGTAAAACAAATAAATTAATATTTCATAGGTATAGTATTTTTGCTTTACACTACAGTAGGGAAATTACAATACTTCTTTCCTAATTTCTACACTTGAAAGAGATATTTTGAATCTGGGCTGCATTTAAACCGCTCGCTGTCAGTAATTAATATGGCACTTAAACTTTTATTTTGATGGAAACGGCAGAAGAGCTTTTATTTTGAAGGAAACGGCAGTAGAGCTTTTATTTTGAAGGAAAAGGCAGTAGAGCTTTTAACGGCAGCAGAGCTTTTATTTTGACGGAAACGGCAGCAGAGCTTTTATTTTGACGGAAACGGCAGAAGAGCTTTTATTTTGACGGAAACGGCAGAAGAGCTTTTATTTTGAAGGAAGCAGCCAGTAGAGCTTTTATTTTGACGGAAACGGCAGTGATAAAACATGTATAGCCTGAATGCACTGTAAGTCGCTTTGGATAAAAGCGTCTGCTAAATGCATAAATGTAAATGTATTTTGAAGGAAACGGCCAGAAGAGCTTTTATTTTGACGGAAACGGCAGTAGAGCTTTTATTTTGGCGGAAACGGCAGAAGAGCTTTTATTTTGAAGGAAACTGCAGCAGAGCTTTTATTTTGAAGGAAACTGCAGCAGAGCTTTTATTTTGACGGAAATGGCAGTAGAGCTTTTACTTTGAAGGAAACGTCCAGAAGAGCTTTTATTTTGACGGAAATGGCAGTAGAGCTTTTATTTTGACGGAAACGGCAGTAGAGCTTTTATTTTGAAGGAAACGGCAGTAGAGCTTTTATTTTGACGGAAACAGCAGTAGAGCTTTTATTTTGAAGGAAACGTCCAGAAGAGCTTTTATTTTGACGGAAATGGCAGAAGAGCTTTTATTTTGACGGAAACAGCCAGTAGAGCTTTTATTTTGAAGGAAAGGCAGAAGAGCTTAATTAGGCTAGATTATTATCATGTGACCACAATGATATCCAGACAGTTTTGCGATTATTGATAATATCGTTACATCCCTAATGATTCAGCTCTCAACTATGTGGTCATTCAGACGTGCTTTCAAAGTCAAGTGTGTTTGCAGATTGTGATGAGTGTTGAGTATTTCTGTAGCTGTTCTTCTTCTCTTGTGTTTAGCTGGTCAGACAGCACCATCTGGCCGCAGGGGGTCCTGGTGCGTCACAGCCGCTCTCTCTATAAAGCCCTCGGCCCGTATAATGTGGCCTTGCCCTCCGACGTCTCTCATACCAGGTTTTATGTGAGTATCTGTCATATTTATAACTATGATGACATGAATGCAATAGTAAACGAATAATTCAGAATTAGTGGTCGACCGATATATCGGTATCGGCTGATACGTTTTTTTGTTTGGCCGATGTTTTCGAGAAGGGACTTTTATTTTGATGGCTCACATTCTCCCTCTTCATTGTTTGCAATGTCAAAGCACTATACAAATATTTGATTATTTCAAATGTTTACTAATGACACATCATTTGGATATTTTCATGTCTGGGAACAATTTGGGATTAAACTGGTTAATAAAGCAAATGCAGAATCTTTCTCAAATCCAGAATTCCAGAGTTCTTGTGCTTCTCCTCCACAAGGAACAATGCAATGATGGGATCCGCTGTTCTGACTGTTACGTGGAGTATCATTGCATTGTTTAACCCTTGTGCGTCAATAAAAAAAAGTTACACATAGGTCCATAGTGGACAAAAATGTCTGTCAAAAAACTGCCATAGAAATGTGAAGCTTGGGAGTTAAGTTTGGTCTCATTTTAAAGACCCATGGCAGATTATTGTTGAAGTAAAAAAAAAAGTGAAACCGAAAACAAAAAAGTTATAGAGGTTTAAGTTTATGAACACTATTTTATATAAAATATATATTTTATGAAGCGTTGAACTTTTTTTTGTTTTTTTGACAGCCGATATCTTAGAGAGCAGGGCGGCCAAGGGCCGATATATGCATGTATAATTTTTTTTAATTTTAATTAATTAAAAAAATTAATGAATGTCAAAAACACTTAAAACATACTAAGCCAGGTTTGAAAAATTAAATATTTGTTAGACAATCAAAAATTTGTTTAAATGATATAAATGCGTATTTGCTGAATGCTGACGGTAAACAAGAAGATATTATAATGTTTGCCTTTATTACTAATAATATAAAAGCAAACGTTATAATGCTTTAATGTATAGTGCTTTGACATGGCAAACAATGAAGAGGGAGAATGTGAGCCGTCAAAATAAAAGTCCCGCCTCAAACACATCGACCAAACAAAAAACGTATCTACCGATATTTACAGATATATCGGCCTTTACGATATATTGGTCGACCACTAATTCTGAATTATTCTGACTGTTATGTGGGGTATCATTGCATTGTTTAACCCTTGTGCTTCAATAAAAAAAAGTTACACATTGGTCCATAGTGGACAATGTGTAACGGTCAAAAAACGGTCAAAGAAATGTGAAGCTTGGGAGTTAAGTTTGGTCTCATTTTAAAGACCCATGGCAGATTATTGTTGAAGTAAAAAAAAAGTGAAACCGAAAACAAAAAAGTTATAGATGTTTAAGTTTATTAACAATATTTTATATAAAATATATATTTTATGAAACATGTTGAACTCTAAACCTGCTAGAAAATCAAAGCCATAAATCTAAAGTTGTGTTCCGCATTTGAGGTTGATATCTCAAGAAATGAGCTTTCAGTAAGATTTTGTTTGGGCGCAGTACCTAATTTCTCCATTAGATGACATATATATATTAATAAATAGATATTTTACCATTTTTTTGTTGTTACAAATTATGTAGTAACAGTAATAGATTAATTTATGATAAGAGGGGTTAAAGAGGCAAGTATAATTAATTATAATTTGCAATAACAAATTGCATAAATAATATTATGCTTAATGTTTTAAATATAAAATTTAGAACACAAAATATGAACCAAAAATAGAATACTTTTAAAAATTAGACTAAAATGTCCAGTAGGTGGCAGCAAGCCACTGTCTCAATGATTGAGTCATTTATTCAATCGATTCGTTCAAAACGACTGATTCGTTCAGGAACTAATTTTATGATTGCGTCGGTGAATCACTATTAGTAACGAAACACATGGCTTAGTTTAGAACCATTTTCACGAAATAGAGCAAAAAATGCAATTTTATTATGAACTTAATATTAATTTCTTGTTTGTTGAATTTTGTTGCCCTGACAATTAGTTAGCTAAATTAGCTAAATACTAACCAATCTGTTCATATAATCGCTGTAAATGCGTATGTGTGTGTCCTAGAAAGTCTGCTCATGAATAAAAGTCTTATAAAACGGAGAGTTCCGGTCCTTGATTCTGATTGGTTGAGCCACGTTCAAAGCTGTTGTAAATTACAAAGTAACACACCTTTGTTTACTTTGTGTGTTGCTCGGCAACCACAACCGTTTCTGAGGAACTACATTGTTTGGTGGAAGAATGCTGTTTTTATTAATATCATTACACTTATTTGCTGTTTTATTTTGTGAAACCTTACTAAGTATATGGAATAACCGTTTTATAAGCCCCGTGAAGCCGTGGTTTACAGTGTTGTACCTAACAACACCCCTCAGCTGTTATATATTCACTATAAACCATGACTTCTTGGGGCTTATTGCTTTATTAGTCAGCACTTGAACCCATCTTTCATACACTAGTACTACAAGTGCTGACTAAATGCATTTTTAAAATACAGAGATGGTATGTTAAAAGCACATTTTAGTTTATATTCATGGTGTCCCAAAATAGCACAGTTGAGTACACTTAGATGATCATAAGTTTATCTTAATGAGAGAGACTGCAAGCAAAACACTGTTTTTGTGTTTTTTCAGGATAGTGGAAAGTAAACATCTAAAAGACACTGTTAAGTGTTTCTTTTATAGCACTTTATCTATTTGTGTCAATAGATTTAAATTACGATACATATTTTTAAAGGTTGTTTTCTCAAAATGAGTTGTTTCTCCTACACCAAGCTATAAATCTCCACTTCAGTAGCTCTTACACACACTAAACTTTACATTTTTATTCCTATAGTCTATAACCTGAAGGTTTTTACAGAGGGATTTGTTCTTATATAATTTGCTTGATTGTATACAACATTTTAAACTGTGAAAATGTATTGTTTTCTGTCTGTTCTAAGTATTTTCTGAATTATATGACAAAAATTAGACTCTGTGTAAAAAGTTTTGATTCTGTCAAAAAAAATAAGCAAGAATTTTGAAAGACTTCATCTAGTGTTCAGATTTTTGTACTAGAAATTTATTCAAATTAGCACATATTTAATTAATGCATCATTTGCATATTTAAACCTAACATTTTAGAAATCTTGTAATACAAAAAATGTTTGCCATTATCAGTGTAATCAATCAACTGGGTAATTAAGGCCATAACTATTAGTTTTTTTTTTTTTACCCTATTCACCTGCAGTGTCTCGCCTTAAAGAGACAGTTCACCCAAAAATGAAAATTCTGTCATTAGTTACTCTCATGTCGTTCCAAACCCGTAAGACCTTCGTTCATCTTCAGAACACAAATTAAGATATTTTTGATGAACTCCGAGAGCTTTCTGATCCTCCATAGACTCATAACACCATCCAGAAACGTAGCAAGGACATCATTAAAATAATCCACGTGACATCAGTGTATCAACCGTAACTGTACGAAGCTACGAGAATACTTTTTGTGCGCAAAGAAAACAAAAATAAGGACTTTAACGTAATAACGTCACCCTATAGCGCCATTTTGGAGAGCATCACATACGCAAACAACCTATGCAACGTTTGTACGAGGATACGCTGTTTACGTTCAGATCAAAGCGTAAACGGTGTATCCACGTAGGGTGACGTTATTGCATTAAAGTCGTTATTTTTGTTTTCTTTGCGCACAAAAAGTATTCTCGTAGCTTTGTAAAATTACACTTGAATTACTGATGTCACATGGATTATTTTAATGATGTCCTTGCTACGTTTCTGGATGGTGTTATGAGTCTATGGAGGATCAGAAAGCTCTCGGAGTTCATCAAAAACATCTTAATTTGTGTTCTGAAGATGAACGAAGGTCTTACGGGTTTGGAACGACATGAGAGTAACTAATGACAGAATTTTCATTTTTGGGTGAACTGTCTCTTTAAGGCGAGACACTGCAGGTGAATAGGGTAAAAAAAAATAACTAATAGTTATGGCCTTACTTACCCAGTTGATTGATTACACTGATTATTGCAAACATTTTTTGTATTACAAGATTTCTAAAATGTTAGGTTTAAATATGCAAATGAGGCATTGTGTAATTAAATATGCGCTACTTTGCATAAATTTCTAGTACAAAAATCTGAAAACTGGATGAAGTCCGTTTCAAAATTCTTGTTTAATTTTTTTGACATATTAGAATCAAATGTTTTCACATTTTTGTCACTCCATAATTCAGAAAACACTAGAACAGACAAAAAACAATATATTTTCAGTTTTTTGGGTGAACTGTCTCTTTAAGAAGTACATAAGAATCATTTTTTTGCATATTAAGTACAAAACTAGTGGGTGAAAATAGAGCACTTTAGTGTACTTCTTTTGTAAACCTAGGTTTCTCTGGCGGCTGATCTTCAGAGCTGATGTTGTTGTTGTTGTTGTTGTTGTCTAGTTCCTGTTCCACAAGCCTCTGCGGATCCTGAACCTGCTGATCGGGATCGAGTCGAGCGTGGTGCTGTATCAGCTGTACTCTCTGCTGCGCTCCGAGCGCTGGAACCACACGCTCTCTCTCGGCCTCATCCTCTTCTGCAACTATTACGTTCTGTTCAAGCTGCTGCGGGACCGCATCGTGCTGGGGAAGGCGTACTCGCACCCGCTCGCAACCGCCGGCCTGGCCTTCAAGTCTCAGTGAGACGTGGACTTCTGCTCTGCTTTCATGCAGCCTTTGTATCTATTTAAGAAAGTGTTTTATTTTGTATACGGTTACACACGGTGTTACGTTTACGTGACGTCCCAAATTGAACCAAAGATTCCGACCAATCACGATGAAGGACTGGACGGCCCGGTTCACTCAGTGCTGTTTGATCGTTTCCACCGTTACTGTGTTTAACGAGTATTCATAGTATCTCACGTGTCCGCTTTGTTTCAATCACACTTTGTATAAAAACAGCACCGATGGGATCTATTTTAAAGCTTGAGCCATCAGCATCCTTCTGTGCCAAATCCCAGGGGATGTGGGCGTGGCTAGAGCACAGTGGGCGGAGCCTGTCAAGCTTGCAGTATTTTACAGAACCGATGGCATCCGGAATAAAAGACAAAAACAGCCCGTTCTTCTCAGATCTGTTGGTGGATGATCGTCTTCACGAATACGGCCTGGAAATGTCTGGGTCGTATTTCACCCCAAGATGAAAATTAAACTAGTTAGATTTTCGGTTACACTTTACATGAAGGGGTGTGCATAAGACTGACATGACACCTTCATAATCATGACACATGTTTTTTATGCATGTTTATGACAAGTGTCATTCGCTCAGTTATGTCATTTTTAATGCAAAGATGACATTGTTTGAGATGTCTTTGTTATGGGTTAAGGGTAAGGATAGGGTTAGGTCAAATAATGTCATCTTTGCATTAAAAATTACATAACTGAGCGAATGACACTTAATGACAGTTATAAACATTAGTTATAAACATGCATAAAAAACATGTCATGATTATGAAGGTGTCATGTCAGTCTTATGCACACCCCTTCATGTAAAGCATTACCAGATTTTCTTTATATTATGACAGTTTATTTGTTTTTCATATTACAGTCATGACAATTTGAGGGGTGCTTATAATTTCAAAGTGCCTTAAAAATAAGCTGTTTTCTTACGATGTTCGGGTGAAATATGAGCTGGCCGTGTTCTCGACAAGCGTTGTGCCTTTATAAAAACAATCATTTGTGGATCACACACATGAATATGTCTAATCTGAGCTGTTAATTCTCATTCTTTTATTTTTTGCAAAAGCTTTTAATGTGTTGTGCATAACAGAGGGCATTAAAATTCTCCAAATGATTAGTGCCATTGAATGAATAAACATCAAAGTGCCGATCGCGAGCTGATATCCACTCGTGTTTGATTTACAGTGTGTGTGTGTGTGGAGCTCTGCAGAACTGTCTCTGACCACTAGAGGGAAGCACACGCCTGTAAAAGCAGTGTCTTATACAGTAGTTCATACAGCAAGCACCTCACACTTCAGTACATTACAGAAAACAGATACAGCATCAGTGCTATGAACAGAACGAGCTGATGTCTGTGCCTTTCTGTCTCCAGTCCTTCACCGGCGACTGTCCTGAGCCGTGAAAATACAAATCAGACACTCCTAAAACATCTACTATATTATAATGATATATGCTACGATAGAATGGCTGTCAGTGGAGAGCCTTACTTAATACTTGTGTATGGAGTCAAATCAATGCCACATATACTTGCAAAAGAATTGAAGTTTTGCAAAGGAAAAAAATTGTGTGCTTTTTGCAAACAAAAATAAAGAATTGCAAAAGAAAAAAGAAGCTTTGCAAACCAAAATAAAGAATATATTTTTTTCCCTTTGCACTTCATGTTTCTGCGCGTTTCATTTTCTGGCATTGTTTTGACATGGAGGTGAAAAACAAAAAGTTATCGCAAACTCGCACGACTGAAACGCAAAATAAAAGCAGCGTTGCAAATAAATTAGTAGTTATGGTCATGGAAAATATGTTGCAAAATCATTGCTTTTACTCTCATTTACATTTTGCAATTCTTTATTTTTGTTTGCATAATGTCTTTTTTTTATTTACTTCATTTTCTTTTGAAATTATTTTTGTTTGCAGTTTTTTTCTCACAATACTTTTTTTCTCAATACTTTCATTTTTGTTTGCAATTTTTTTTCTCAATATTTAATTTTTTCTCAATACTTTAATTTTTGTTTGCAATTTTTTTTTTCTCAATACTTTAATTTTTGTTTGCAATATTTTTTTCTCACAATACTTTTTCTCAATACTTTCATTTTTGTATGCAAAACTTTTTTTCTTTTGCAAGTATATGTGGCATTGATTTGACTCCATACTTTTGCTCTTTTGCACAAGGCTAAACAAGTGTTAAAAAACAAAGAATTTAGGAGTTTATTAGTTATTGATGCATATTCTGGACTGTGCAACTTTCCTGCATGAAATAATAGACAGTATCTTATGTGCTAACGGAGAGAAAGCAAAGCGCTCTGCTGCTACTCAGCCTTCTCTGCAGTCCACGTAGTTTCCCTTGATCCAGTAGCAGATCTGGGCGAATTTGAGTGGCGTGATGCGCACCGCCACGTTGAACTCCTGAGGCGTCCCGCTGTGGTCCACCCACTGGTGTCCGGAGAAGATCCCGATGACCTTGCGCTCCCAGCGCCGGCGTCTGCGGTTCCACATGCGGACGTAGACCCCAGAGCCGCTGGCCCCCGGCTGAGCGTCGCAGTGCTGGTACAGGAGGTCGTAGGTTTCGTCCCCGGCCTCGCAGAAGCGGTACACCAGCTGACCCGGCCGGTCGTTGTCGAACCCGGAGAACTGCACCCGCTTCCCGGGGAGCTGCTTGACCGTGGGGCTGATGCCCAGCTTCATGTGCCTCCGCTTGTGGGCCTTCTTCAGCTCCAGCAGGGCGTAGTCGTAATCCATGCCGATGTCGTTGGCCGAGCCCTTGATAATAATAATAATAATACATATGTGAGCCTGGAGCACAAAAGCAGTCATAAGTAACACAGGTATATTTGTAGCAATAGCCAACAATACATTGTATGGGTCAAAATTATAAATTTTTCTTTAATGCCAAAAATCATTAGGATATTAAGATCATGTTCCATGAAGATATTTTGTAAATGTCCTACCGTAAATATATCGAAACTTAATTTTTGATTAGTAATATGCATTGCTAAGAACTTCATTTGAACAACTTTAAAGGTGATATTCTCAATATTTAGATTTTTTTTGCACCCTCAGATTCCAGGTTTTCAAATATTGTCCTATCATAACAAACCATACATCAATGGAAAGCGTATTTCAGATTATGTATAAATCTCAGTTTCAAAAAATTGACCCTTATGACTGGTTTTGTGCTCCATGGTCACATTTTATTTATAGACTGTTTCATCGGGCCCTCAGTTAACTTCTGGTCTGTGTTTGTTTATCGGTCTGCTAGTGGCGCCGACTACAAACGCAGTTAAAGATAAGGTCATGAATAGACTGGAGTTGGGCTCAGGTTGTTGTGCTGTGGGATGCAATGTTTCCCATTCATTGATTTATTAGTGTCAGCCCACCACAATATCAAAACTGACTGCCTCAAATAGATTTAACAAGGCTTTGACTTTGAATAAACATGAGCACTGCACGATTGAAAATCAAAACACGGCGCATTTTTCTGAAGGAAACCGACTGTCTCCAGAACAATTTCGATGTAATTTTCACTGTGATTGAACGAATCGAACAAATCAGCCGTTTGAACGAACCGAACGAATCGCGTTTGAACACCTGTTATGAAGAAACATCAATCGCCATTTGAACGAATCGAACGAATCAGCCGTTTGAACAGATCAAATGAATCAGCCGTTTGAACGTATCGAACGAATCAGCCGTTTGAACGAACCGAACGAATCGGCCGTTTGAACGAATCAGCCATTTGAATGAATCGAACGAATCAGCCATTTGAACGAATCGAATAAATCAGCCGTTTGAACGAATCGAATGAATCAGCCGTTTGAACGAACCAAATGAATCGACGTTTGAACGAATCAGCCGTTTGAACGAACCGAATTAATCAGCCGTTTGAACGAATCAAATGAATCAGCCATTTGAACGAACCGAATGAATCAGCCGTTTGAACGAATCGAATGAATCAGCCGTTTGAACGAATCGAATGAATCAGCCGTTTGAACGAATCGAATTAATGAATGACTCAAAAACATTTACCGCCACCTGCTGCCAGTTTTTAAGTAATGTAATTTGCGATTAATTAATCAAAACATCATGTAATTAATTGGATTAAAAATGTTAATCGACTGACAGCCCTAATAAAAACAAATAAAATACAGAAGGACAAAAAAATAACACAGTATAAATGAAAAAATATCATTACAGTGTTAGTGATCCAGCCCTTGGGCACGTGTGTGCGCTTGACTCGGATCCACTGGAACTTCATCTTGCCCGGTCCAGTGCCGTTTCCGCCGGACGTCTCTTTATGCCGCGGCTTCAGGAAGCCCACTCTCAGCCGCTGGGCTCCTTTGACGTAGTTCTTTCCGTCGTGAACGCAGTGCGCCGCCGTGAGGACGTGCCGGTCCCCCACCAGCGTCCCCGAGCATCCGGTGGACAGCTTGACGGCGGTGGAGAAGGGGTAGTTCATGAGGAAGTCCTGGCCGACGATACTGAAGCGGCCGTCCGGACCGAAGATCTGCCGTCTGTGTCTGGAGCGGCCTGCAGGGGGCTTGGAGAAGGCGTCGGCATCGAATCCGTAGATGCCCACCGCCGTCTCGGTCAGCTGGCCGTTGGAGTGCAGCGTTTCGTAGGACAGGAACTGGCGCAGGGCCGAGTAGCTGGGAGCAGGGGCCCGCTTGTGGCACTCGGGGCCGCAGGACGAGTTAAGCTCCAGCTGAGCGGGTTGCAGGAAGTGAGGCGCTGGACGCTCCTCCGTCCGCTGGGGCCAAACCACAGGCACACGCTGAAGGGGCCACTGGGGCCCCGGGGCCGAGGCCGACGCCGAGCCCAGCAGCAGCAGCAGGGCGAACAGAGCCATCAGAGAACCTGGACAGAAGCAGAAACGACTTAAAGGGATAGTTCACCCCAAAATGAAAATTCTGTCATTAATTACTCACCCTCATGTCGTTCCAAACCCGTAATACCTTCGGAATACAAATTAAGATATTTTAGATGAAATCTGAGAGCTATCAGACCCTGCATAGACCGCAACACAACTGAAATGTTCCCAGGTCCAGAAACGTAGTAAATACATCGGTAAAACAGTCCATGTGACATCAGTGGCTCAACTTCAGTTTTGCGACGCTACGTGAATACTTTTTTTTTGTGCAAAAAAAAAACAATTACATTATTTACTCAACCATTCTTCTCCCCCGAGTTACGTCTTCCGTCATTTTAGAGAGTATCACAACACATACGCACACTTTACCCTAAGCGTAAACAACGATACGCAGATTACATTCATGCGCGCGCTTCCCCCCCGAACGTAAACAACGCTGATTATGTCAAATACGTTCTTAGGTACTCTCCAAAATGGCAGAAGACGTAACTCGGGGGAGAAGAATGGTTGAGTAAATTATGTAATTGTTGTGTTATTTGCGCAAAAAAAAAAGTATTCTCGTAGCGTCGCTAGGGTTGCAAAATTTGGAAAATTTTCAGTAAATTTTGGAAACTTTCCGGGATTTTTTTTTTTAATCTTCCTGGGATTTTTGGAAAGTTTCCGGAAATTTACCGGAATTTTTCCACCCCTTTGCAACCCTAAGCGTCGCAAAACTGAAGTTGAGCCACTGATGTCACATGGACTGTTTTACCGGTGTATTTACAACGTTTCTGGGCCTGGGAACATTTCAGTTGTGTTGCTGTCTATGCAGGGTCTGATAGCTCTCAGATTTCATCAACAATATCTTAATTTGTGTTCTGAAGGTCTTACGGGTTTGGAACGACATGAGGGTGAGTAATTAATGACAGAATTTTCATTTTGGGGGGAATTAACCCTTTAACGTTTGGCAGATTGCTTAAAACTGAGTCAGGGACAGTCTACCTCTTCAGATTAGCGCCCTCTATTTCTGCCTTTAAGACTTAGTTCACACTGCAGGCTAAAGTGGCCCAAATCCGACTTTTTTGCCCAAATGTGACCCATATCTGATTTTCTTATGACAGTCTGAACAACACAAATCTGATTTTTTGCCCAAATGTGACCATATCTGATTTTCTTATGACAGTCTGAACAACATAAATCAGGCCCAGGCCACTTTCATACGTGGTCCTAAATCAGATACATATCCCATGTTTTGCAATGCGACTTCAGTCTGAACGAACATGTCGCTGCGATTTTTACGTCATTGAAATGCGCCAGACGTCTGGAGGAGGCGGGAAGATTAAAATCACAATGGCAGACAATATATAGACAATACTATCACTTCGTTATTTAGGCTCCGATTACACATTAACTTAAAAATTGTCTGACGTCACGTCTTCTTCTGCGCATGCGGGTCACTTCAGGACCGTATACGGTTCACACGAGACATATAAATCACAACGTGAACAACAGCGCAAAAAAATCAGATCTGAGCATAGTGTGAACTAAGTCTGCTCTAAAGACACATCTATTCTCTCTAGCTTTCAATACCCCTTGATCATTAGTTCAATTGTTGTTTTGAATTTGATTAGTCTTGTTTATTCATTTTATTATTCTGTACAGTACAACTTCGGTCGTTTTTAAATGTGCTTTTCTAATAAACATTGTATATTGTATGGTCAGACGAGACAAATCACCGCAGATATAACCAGCCGTTTAATTCCAGGCTGCAGCACAATCAGATTATCACATTTAGTAGATGTAGGGTGAAGTCAGCTAAAATGGGCCACGTTTTGACTTATAATACCATCATATGCGTTATGCATGAGATCTAATGATATTCTTATCAATTAGCATGGGTCTTTCAAATATATTTATATTTTTTAAAAGTGAAAAAGTATAAAAGTTTTAAAATGATGAGAGTTAGAGTATCAGCAGGTACCTTCTTGAGCCACGGCACAACATTCAGGTAAAATGGGCCGATATAAAAAGAGAACATTTCAGCTTAAATAATTTTATTTTTAACAGTAATTTGACACTATTGTCTTTAGTGTGCCATAGCAACACCATAAATGTATTTCATTAAATAGAAAGTCGAATGAATATTTAATTAAACAATGCAATTAAAAATGAACCGATCATGTTGTGTAGGTGTGTGTTTCTGTGCATTGGTGTCTTTTGTGTGTGTGTGTGTGTGTATGCTTGTATTGTTTTAAAGACTGTTAATATTTTGTATGGATACATATCTACAGTATGCCTATAAACCTATTTTCACGCTCAATTTCTGTCTAAAAGTGTGTGTGTGTGTGTGTGCAGCCCATTTTAGCTGAAAATTGTGTCCCATTTTAGCTTAACCAGCTATTTCTACCTAAAAGTTTTTTATAAATTAAACTTTTTGATTTGCAAGAGCATGTCAAAACATTGTTCATAAACCTTTGCTTTGTTGGTAAGCTTCTAATTGCTTTAGTAGCTTATTAGTGATTAATGACATTTTCTATGTCAGGCTCAATTACCTCAGTTTCTCTGACGAGCTTCATGTAACACGCCTTAAAAACTCAGACCAATAACAATTATTGTTACATGTCAACAAGTGTTGAAGCAACAATGCAAGATCACTTATTGTGATTTAAAGAGATATGATGCTATAACCTTATTTGGTCCATTTTACCCGATGGCCCATTTTAGCTGACTTCACCCTGTTTTATGCATACATGAAATTCTGCACAATTAATCTGTTTCAGAAGCTGCCAAATAAAATATTCTGAGCCAAAACTCGTATGTAATGTAACAGACGATTAATGTAAAGGTTGTTAAACGTTATTAATCTGTCCACTGCTGTGAGTTACAGTGGTCAGGGATTCGGGGTTTTTTCATAATTCACCAGGGACACAATGCATGGAAATATGTATGAAAGATGACTGTGAGAAAACACCCCGCTTCCATGACAGCAGTGAAAACAGAGTTTACTGACTTCACAAACAGTGCAGATGTGAGATTACCATGGTAACAAAACAGATGTGATTTCATCCCTGCCATGCAGAATCAGAACAGATCTCAGATCAGATATGAATCGCTGTTTATTATGAGTTTGCAGATTTTTTGCTCAAAAGCAAGTAATCACGCTCAGCGCGTCTCGTGCAGAGAAAGTGATTCTCACCTGTTCGCGCGCGCAGGTGAGTCCGGTGTTAAACTCCAGTAAAACTCAGGGTTTCAAGACATGGATCTAGACGAGCAGCGGCTCCAGAAGAACACAGCTTTCTCTTCTCATCTGAGCTCGCTTCATCTCATCGCCACAGTGTTGCTCTGATCGGGTCTCCGCTCCGCCAGAAGCGCGCGCGCGTGCGTGTGTGTGTGTGTCGTGTGCGCGCGGCGATTCATCTCATCACGTGACCTGAGATAAAAGCGTCTTCTTATTAGAATAATTCGCCTATAAAGCGTTTGCAATATTAACCCGTTTAATCCCAAATTTTTCCCAGACATGAAAATATCCAAATAATGTGTCATACGTTCAGAGGATGCCAACCTCTGATCCCCCAACAACATACAAAATTAACAAATTTTGCCATAAGTTAATATATTAAGTTTCTACAGTATATAAATATATTGTAGAAACATAATTTCCTGTAAAGATGCTTTGCAACGATTGTATCATAAAAAGCGCTACAAATAAACTTGAATTGAATTGAATAAGTAACCATTTGAAATAATCAATAATTTTGTATTATTATTTTTTTTTTTGGAAGTGTGTGAAAAATTGTTTTATGGCCGGTGGGATAAAGTGTGTACTGAAATAACCTATTTCTGCAGTCATACATTTTTTTTATATATCTTATCCCAGCTATTTTAAACTGTTTGATCACATACTATTATGCATAAAAACACCTTATGCAATATTGATAAGAACACTGAGATAAAAAACAAAAAAATCAACCATTAACGCATTTCAAAATTGTTAATTTTTGTAAAATATAACATCAAATTTTTATATTAATGCTACGAGTATTACAACATCATTATTGTACATTTTTGTAACATTTTAATTTTTAATTTAGTGCATTATTTTAGTGTAATTTTCACTAATAACTGAAACTGGATTTATATTGTATTCATAAACTCACTGTTATCCAGCGGTCACAACATGTTTACTCACTCTGTGACCACACTCAACAAAACTCAATATATGTGACTTCATATATTAATACTAGACACCTTAAAGATAACGTGTGCCAAAAATCTTAATATTAACATACTTTACTAGCTTTTGTTTCAGAGCTTTGATGCAGTTATCATCTTCTCAAGATTCTGCTCTGGTCATGTGACACTGCACATATTTATCTGAGACTCTTTATTGTTTTCATATTTGCAGGTAAGTCACTAAAACATCAGTCAGTAAGGTTTCTACAGCTTTACACATGAAAACCTTTTTTACGGTGCTGGGATTAAATGGGTTAATGTTTCATCTCTTTTCTTTGATGATGCTTAAGTAAGCTATATGCTTATAAGTAAACGTCAATCCACATAAACCTTTGAAAAAACCTGTTATTTATATTTGCATAAAAACATGTATAATTAGATTTGTATAAAAGCCTCTTCAGACCGCGTGAAAGTGTTGCAGTTTTATGCATGTTTTAGTTAGTATGTAGTATGTAGTGAGCATCAGATCCTTCTGGATTGAGTAAGAATAGCTCTCTCTGTGGCTGTGTAATAAATCTCTGCTTGGATGTTCACACAGTTTAGGGGTTAATAGAGCATATTTACCTTATACGGCTGTTATATACTGTATGTTTATAGTCACACTCTTTAATATGACAAAGTGTGGTTTCACTTTATTTTGATGGTCCCTTTAACACATTCTGTTGACTGTTAGTAACATTGCACCTATATATCTACTAAAAAAAACAATAGAAGCCCAATAGAAACCATCACAGAAATTCCAATGGTTTCCATTAAAATACCATTATGAACCATTAGCTTTTTCCAGTAAAACCATTACAAAATTCCTTTTTAGAGTGTGTTTTGGGCATTTTCCCAATAGGATTTAACATCCCACCATAAATTACTACAGTACACCATCACATACACATTTAGACATTCCATTAGTGTTCATGTTTCCATAGGTTAACAACCAATCCATCAATGTCACCATTATCATTAACAATACATTCATATACATTCCATTACATTTTCTATTGTGTTTTGGGCATTTTCCCAATAGGATTTAACATCCCACCTTACAATCCATCACATACCAGTAGAAACCATTATAGTTTCCATTAAAACCAATACAATTCCCATTATAACCATTAAATCCATTACATTTTCTATTGTGTTTTGGGCATTTTCCCAATAGGATTTAACATCCCACCATTACAATCCATCACATACCAGTAGACACCATTATAGTTTCCATTAAAACCAATACAATTCCCATTATAACCATTAAATCCATTACATTTTCTATTGTGTTTTGGGCAGGGTCCTATTGTTTTTTTTCAGCAGTGTTAGTAGTTAGGGTTAGGGTTAGAATAAGTTGACGTTCTTGCAAAGTTAATTATAGTTAATAGTATGTCTGTTGGGAGACCAGCACAATAAAGAGTTAGCAGATAGTCTACTAATACTCTAACGAGAGTTAGTTGGTGCAAAGTTACTTATTGTCAACACAATGCTCAAAAAGGACCATCAAAATAAATTGTTACTAAAATTGTTCTTGTTTTTTTGTTGTGTCTCTGTTTCATCTACATGCACAATGTGTGGGAGACTGTATCCCATAATGCAATGCACCTGGCTTGATCTTCCATGTCTAGTGCGATGAGTGGAAAATAACTACTCTTATTTCCAGATGATAACTGGACAGCACTCGCTGAGCTAAACGTGCAATATTGTAGCATACTACTGTTAATCATTGCATACTCCAGACTGTGTTTCTAAGTGCTGTAGTGTGCAGTGCACCAGTGTTCCCTTCGATCACATGCTCCGCTGCTGGGGGACGCTGACATTAACCGCAGCACAGTGGTGGGCGAGTCTGTGGTCAGATGAAAGAGTCGTCTGTCTCACTCAAGACTTCGTGTCTGTTGAGTCCCGTCCACAACATTCTGTGACGCTTCTGGAATTCGTATTGATCGCAGAGACACTGGCCCCAGGGTCACTGCAGAACTGTCATCTTTTTATGCTAATCGTCTTGGTTTGGAGTTTATAAGCTTTAATTAGGGAGACTAACCACATTTTCACTTACAGAACCTAGCCAATATTTGTATGTGGGGCCCAAAACGGGATTTTCCACTGGCCCCATGCCAATTGCCCACATGGATTTCATGGGGGATTGCACTTGCCACCAGGTGAGCCCTAACTGGGCTACATGCACAAGACCCATCTTGACCCCAGCTTTAGGTTTTATGTGGGTACTACAAAGTCACTACATGGGCTGAATTACAGTGGTATGCGAAAGTTTGTGAACCCTTTGGAGAAAATGCATGTTTTTTTTATTTAGTACTGTCCTGAGTAAGATATTTTACATAAAAGATGTTTACATATAGTCCACAAGACCAAAAAAAACAGCTGAAATTATTAAAATAACCCCGTTCAAAAGTTTGTGAACCCTTGGTTGTTAATACTGTGTGTGGTTACCTGATGATCCACGAGTGTTTTGTGATGGTTGTTCATGAATCCCTTGTTTGTTCTGAACAGTTAAACTGAGCTGTTCTTCAGAGAAATCCTCCACGTTCTGCAGATTCTTCAGTTTTACAGCATCTTCTGCATATTTGAACCCTTTCCAGCAGTGACTGTATGATTTTGAGATCCATCTTTTCACACTGAGCACAACTGGGGGACTCAAACACAACTATTAAACAAACGCAATTATTAAATAAGGTTCAAACATTCACTGATGCTCCAGAAGGAAACACGATGCATTAAGAGCCGGGGCGTGAAAACTTTTGAATTTGAAGATCAAGGTAAATTGTACTTAATTGTCTCCCTGGAAACATTTGAAGGGAGTTATTTTTTGTCTTGTGGATTATATGTAAACATCTTTTATGTAAAATATCTTACTCAGGACAGTACTAAATAAATAATAACACGCATTTTGTATGATCTCTCTTATTTTGTTAAAAATATTCACAGATTCTGCAAGGGGTTCACATACTTTTGCATGCAACTGTATGGGATTTAAGTGGGTTTGTCCACAGGTTCCATGCAAACTTACCCATGTGTAAAGATGCTTGCTGTGACTATAAAGAAATGTTTGAGAGAAAAAAACTCTCCTTTTGTGTTCTACAGATAGAAAGCAAGCCATGCAGGTTTGAAATAATGTAAGTAAATGAGAACATTTTAAATTTGGGTGAATTATGCTTTTGCAAAGCAGTACTGCTGTTTATTTAAAGCCAAATTTTTAAAGGGGTGGTTGACTGGTTTTTTTCTAGGCTTGATTGTGTTTATGGGGTGCAGTCTAGCATGTGTTCATGCTTGTTTTTTTTTTAAACGCATTATTTTTCACATAATTTACCTTTATTCCACACCTCTCTGTCCCTTCTCTGACAAACGCCTCGATTTATTTCCTGGTTTATGAAGCCCCTCCCTCGATGGGCTGAGATTGGTTAGCTGGCTCAGTGTGTTGTGATTGGCTAAACGTCTGAACGTCCCGCCCCTCTCCTCAGCGGCATGTGCTCCGGTTGAATTGTAAACAGTGGCGTTGTCTATAATGCTTATCAATTTGAGCCCGATTGAGACCCAGAGGATATTAGTGAAGAGGATCGTGCAGAACCTGTGCAAGCACGGCTCTTAATGGTATGTTTGGTTGTTGTTGTCTCATACTTTTTAATACGCTGCTATTTGTAAGTGCTACTGCTTCTGTTAGCTTTTAATATACGGTTTTATCCTGATTAAAGCTTTAATACAGCACAGCAACCGCACGCGTGTCCATTTATAATGCTTCTCATTGCTGTGTGAAAATAAGTGTATAATTGGAACAGTTTGTTGGAGCTTATTTGACGATCTGAATGAGAGAGAGAGAGAGAGAGAGAGAGAGAGAGGGAGAGAGATGCAGAGCAGGGCGACAGAGTAACAGTATTAAGAACTGCTGCTTTAATGATTTTGAAACTTGTGAATCCATTAGAATCGTTAGAAGACAGAATCACGATTCATATGAATAGATTTTTACGTGCACCCCTAGTTTTCTCTTCCTCTTCTCTAAAGCAGCGCAGCATGGCTCCGCCCCCTTTGCTGGTGTTCCCGGGGGCGGGGTTTATCTGGGTCTGTGACGTATCAGACCCGGGAAGTAACTCGTTGTAGTCCCTTACCTGTCGTTTTTGTAGGCATTAAACTGCCAGAATTTTAAAAGACGATATCTCCGTCTGCATTGAACTTTCAGCGCTGCAACTCTGCAGATATTGTTTATGCTCAAACAGCAACATTACACACTAACTAATGTTAAAAAAGTGAAATCGCAATCAACCACCCCTTTAATGCATTTAGGCAGATTTTCTCCAAAAACATTTAGAAGTAAATGTGCCAAAATCTGACAACTCCACTGATTCTCATTGATAGAAAGGTGGTGTGATTGTGATTGTGCTGGAGACACGTTAAATCACTCCTCTGGCGTGAAGCTGAAGCGAGGAGCTGAAACATCTGTGTTCGAGATGTGAGTTGATGAGAAAATGGTTAAGACACCTGATGTTTGCCAACTCAATATAAACCGCCTCATCAAGCGGTTTTCCCCACAGATTGATAAACTACCGTGCATAAACAAAATTCCTCTCCTTGTGTGTCTCGAATAAAAGAGCTGTTAGTTTAGTTAGAAAAAACTACATCTGGCTTTTTACTGTATAAACATGAGGTCATTAGTGCCGTGCATCAGCTGACGAGTTTAGAGCAGGCGATGTAGTTCCAGAACCCCACGCGATTCCCACGTGAGTCATTCGTGAGCCGGTCCAAACGGAGCATACGCTGGACTGAACACTGAACAACAAGCCTGTCCAAGAGTGTCACTCATTCAGATGTTCTCCAAGCTGATAATCCACAGGGATTTGTGTTTCTGCCAACGGCGGCTCTACAGCGCCAGTCCATCATCATCATCATCCTCAGCAGAACTCTTTCACATTTCTCATCCAGCATTAGATTTTTCATCTGTACTTCATTTTTGTAATTAACAGTCGTAACAGTCCAGGGCTGCGTTTCCCAAAAGCATCATGCTTATTGATTGATAACTTGTTTGCTTTTACAGTATACGGTTAGAAACAAATGTCTCGATTTCTTGTTTTTACAATTTTTTCAACTCAAATCACGAGGCATTTTCCCATTCTTTACAAGGTGGATGAGTAAGTCTCTGATGATTCAAGATTTTCTAAAGTAGTTTAGCTCGTCAGAGATTTGTGACTTTAGTGTGTGTTTGTGATTTGATGCCCCGTCTGTTAAACTAGTGGAGACTCACAGAGCTTTTGAAGTTCTTGATGAAAGCAGTAAAGCAAGTTTATTAAAATCAAACCTGAGGTTTTATGTCAGGGAACGTGGATGAATCTGGACAAATCAGGAGTTTGATATGAAAATCTGTTTGTTTGCATGAAACGGCGTTTGTTGCTCAGGAGAAGAACAGATTGTTGCTCAGGTGTTTTTCTGGTTCAGCCAACAGTGTCACATCCACAATTCTGATTTATGTCTTTATTTCACGATCAAGATTAATATCCAGAAAAAAAATAATAATCGTGTCCCTCTCCATAGAGCCATCATGTAAGGCTTATAGTTGCTAATGTTTTGTTTTGTTTTTCAGCTGTATGTGGATGCACTGTTTATTAGCATGTTATGATGAATTAGAGGTGTTACGGTTTTTTTCAACTATTTACACACATTTTCAAAACTTTGCCTCTTTTTTACCCAAAACACAACACACACACACACATCAAA
>CM041797.1:1014280-1031780 GCA_023376895.1 Aspiorhynchus laticeps | reverse complement strand
CACCTCATCTGAACTACAGAATGAATCTAGATGCTGTCAGTTCTGCTCAATGTGTTTATTACTGTACGTGTGTTTACACTGGATCAGATCCACTTGAGTGTTAGATATGAAACACATCATCTACAGCGGCTCTGTGCCATGAGTGAGATGTTCTGGTCATCAGCACTCTGTGGGATTGTTTAGTTAACTCTATAGTGTGGTTTTGAGCTGTTCTCATGTGTTTCTTGTTAATTTCGTCATGTCTTGATGCTCTTAAATGTCCAGAAAACACGGTTGTGTCCAGCACTGAAAACAGCTGCCCATTCGGTCGACTGTTAAACCAGCTTCCAAGTCAATAAATAATGACTACATGCTTATACAAGAGAATAAATGTGATGAATTAATTTATTTATCATTTACGTTCTTTCACCAAGTGCTGAACCGCACAGGATTGTATATCGCCAGTGTTGGAGTAACTTGTTCATGTAACGGAATCACGTCATTTAATTACAACATAAATGCCTTGTAATCAGTTTGTCACGAATCGTCTGTGCCTTGCCCAAAAGCCACCAGAGGTCGCCTCTCCATCATGACTCTCACACCACACAGCACACTGGACTGCATTTCCCATCATCCACTGCACTGACACACACACACAGCTGATTGCACTAATCACGCTCACACCTGAGAACTCACAAATCACTATCACCCAATCACACACTCTTTATAAGCCTTGGACTCTCTCTCCCTCACTCGAGTATTGTCTGCATTTATCGCTCTTAGTGATAGCAATGACCTTACAGTGCTTATAAGAGAATTATAATGTGATTGAAGTTAATTTATTTCAATCATTGTACGTTCGTTCCACCAAGTGCTGAACCTGCACAGGATTGTGGATATTGCTCACGTGTTTGGAGTTAACCTCTCTTGTCTACCTGTGGAACTAGTTTGGTTATTCACGTGCTGTATTTGACTACGTTTTACAACATAAAGCTTGCATGTCTCACTTCGTCTCTCGTTACATCAGTTACAGTTGCTGAGAAAAAGTGTAATTAAATTACAGTTACTTATGAAAATGTTAACGCTTTCAAAGGGGGTTACATCTGGCCCCGTATGTATAAAACTTCTCAGAAATGCTCTTAAGAATAGTCTTAAGCTTTGACTTAAGTGTCAAAAAATTCTTAGTGACTTTTCTAAGACTAGGAGACTTTTATGAAGAAGCTAAAAGCAACTTTCACTGAACTGAGTTTCTATTAATTTCATTACAATGATCTAACTATCAATTGATACAACTGCTCAAAATGCTACGTAGCTGTTGCATTACTCTTGAAGCATAGTTTTCATGTAAAATGATGAACAATATTAAATGTTTAGATTATGAAAGTGAAGCAACTGAGGACTGAGTATGTTCAGGTATAATCAGTTTCAAGATGCCTGTTGTTGAAAATCCAAAAAAAGTCTATATCATTGTTATCAGTATTTGTTTTTCTTACAGAAAATGTGTTTTTAGAGGGTGATGAGCTGGAAGCTGATGAAAACCAGTCATATTTCTGGATGAGGCAGGCTTTACCCTGACCATGACTTGGAGGAGAGGTTGAGAGCCCAGCGGTTGAGAGGGGACCAGAACCATGTTCTCTGTGGCCCCCACCCCAGCAATATCAGTGCAATGGGACCAGAATTCCTAGAGCAATCATGGTTTCAGGCCCATCCACAGTTTATCACCTTGTATCCTCTTTTCTTACCGTAACCCGACTGAGGAGTTTTTCTCCACATGGAGCTGGAAGCTTCACAATAGACCCTCACAAACAATCTCTCTTCTCCAGGCTATAGATGATGTGTGCAATGACATCACAGGAGACCAATTTCAAGCCTGTATTTGGAAGATCTTTTCCAAGATGTTTAGCTAATGATAACATCCATTATGATGTGGATGAGAACCTGTGGCCAAATCCACAAGACAGGGTTGATAAAAACACAGAAGTGCAGTCAAGTCACTATTATTTGTAAAGCACTTTTAACAATGCAAATTGTGTTAAAGCAGCTTTACATCAGCTTGATATAAAGCTGGGTGGCTTTACATCAGCTTTACAGTATTTAGACAAGGAAATAGTGTTATTCTCCTCTGGCCAGACGAGACCAGCAGTTTAATTCTATGCTGCAGCAGAGTCAGATTGTGCAGAGGACTCATCAGGGGCCTCATTTATAAAATGTTGTGCAGAAACCATCCTAAATTTGATCTTACGATCATTTCTAAGATATGCGTACGTGCGATTCATAGTGTCACGAATCCTGTCCATGCACTTCCGTTCATTCACCACCAGAGGTCACTCACTCACCACATTGACTCTTGCACGACACGAACTGTTGCACACCATCACAAAATACAATTCCCATCATCCATTGGCACTGACGTCACACAGCTGATTACACTGATCACGCTCACACCTGAGAACTCTCACACAATCACTATCACCCAATCACACACACTTTATAAGCCTTGGACTTCCTCTTGCTCTCTGCCGAGTATTGTATTGCGTTTATCACTCTCATAGCGATAGCTACCTTACGGAGCCCTCTCAGTAATTATAGTCTTGCCTTGTTAGTTTTCCCATGTTTGACATCTGCCCGTGTTTCCTGGATTAACCCTTTGCCTTACCGTTTGGATTCTGTTTGCACCTCGTTTGGATTATTGCTGTGTACCTGGATTATCTCTCTCTGCCTTGCCCCTGTTGGATATTGTTCGCCGATCGTCGACCCACGCTTGCCTTAGGATTACTCTCTGCCTTGTCTGTGTTATACCTGTTTGCCACTGTCCGACCCTGCCTGTGTTTTGACCATGTCTCAAAATAAAGCCTTGCAAATGGATCCCCATGTCTCACGTCTCGTTCGCCCTGTAACACATAGAATGAACGTACGAACAGAAATCATGCCTACGCATCTCTTTCAGATGTGAAATCTATGAATAGCAAATGATCTTGAACTTGCGTGCAATTGAGTGGTTTCAGCTCTCTGCCTTGTAAAAGACTCCATATAACATATAAAATATCACCAGTCATCATAATTAAGAACAGCGAGCTGCAAGAACAGCTTATATTTTTAAAAAACCTGCAATACTCCAACAATAAAAAGTGTGTACGTCTGCTCAGACCTTGACGTGACGCTAAGCACTTTTCCACGTCAAAGACCGTTTTTATAAATATGAGCGCTGGCGTGGATTTAAGTGTACGCACACTCTACGATCAAATCTGAGCGTATGCACACTTTATAAATGAGGCCCCTGGTCTTGTCCCGATGGTCGTCTAGGAGACGGGGTCCTCACTGGGGGTCTGTCTCTGGGGCTCATCTAGGTGTCCTGGTCTCCGCTGGCGTTCAGGGCTGCAGAGGTCATCTCTAGGTGCTGATCCACCATCTGATCTGGATACGGGTGCAGTGAGAAACACTCCAGTAGGCCTACTGTAGTTTTTTCTAGTACTGTATCTTTTTTTCTTATCTAATTTGTTCTTATTTAAAGTTTTTTGAAAAAAACTGTTGTGAGTTGATTATTTCATCAATAATTTTCAAATTTCGTTTAATGATTCCAGTGTCTGTAGTCTATTACAATGATGCATGAATGTGTAGAACCATAATGAAAGCTGCATCATGTGTTTTGAACAACTATATTTAATGATTTTACTAAACACTACACAGTGAAACTATGAGTATCTTGTGTGTGGGTGATCTAAAATAATGTTCCTATGATATTTCATAATACATGAGTATTTTGAACCAATGCTTCTGCAAATGCAAGGCGTCTTTAAAGATATGAACGCAATATGCAAAGTTTTGAACATTAGACAGCCTGTGTTACAAATAATGAGAGTTTTGAAAAATTACATCAAGGTTTAGAAATTGGTGACAAAATTATTGTAAAAAATATTTATTGTTATGGTTTTAACCTCAGAATGATCCTAAAGTAAGTCTGATTTTGTGGTGGCTGTGCTTTAAAATTAAATTATTATAACCTAAATTCAAATGATGAAGGATTTTGACAGTAATCAGTGTTGAGTTCTACTGTAAGGTTAACCCTGCATGCTTTACATGTTTGACACAGTTGAAAACATGTATAAAAGTAATCAAAAGTAACCAGTTACATTAATAGAGTAATTGGAATAGTTACACTACTTATGATATTTTATACAGGGTAACTTGTAGCCTGTTACATTCACAAAGTAACCTTTGATGTCAGGCAGCAGAGCTCAGGCTTGTCTGTATTGTTCACTGACGTCTGTTTTGTAGAGACTTGCCTCAGAGAACAGCTCTGTTTGATTTCAGCATGAAAACACACCTTTATGATTCATCAGCGTTAAAGCTGTGTTCTTGCTCCTGCATCATTCGACATGCAAACTGTAATGCCTGCTCATGACTTACTGTGAGTCGTATGAATATACACTATATTGCCAAAAACTCAACACCAATGACTTGTACATAACATTTATAACATTTAACATTTATGCATTTAGCAGACGCTTTTATCCAAAGCGACTTACATTGCATTCAAGTTACAGTTTTACATTTTATCAGCTCTTGCTTTCCCTGGGAATCGAACCCATGATCTTGGCGTTGCTAGCGCCATGCTCTACCATTTGAGCTACAGGAAAGCTAACATACACTATATAGACAAAAGTATTGGCGCCCCCTTCTTTAGAACAGATGCACTTCCAAATCTGTGGCAACAACGATGGGAACATAATTCATGTATTTAAAAATTGTATTTCATCTCTGTTCAACAGTTTTGTAAGTGTCTAAAATGACTGAACCCATATGTACAAGTCATTGGTGTTTGGTGATGAGTTTTTGAACCTTGTCTTATACACAGAGACATTGTCATGTTAGAATAGAAAAGAGTCCAAACTGTTGCTATAATATTAGAAGCACACAATTTCCTAGAATATCATTATATGCTTTAACATTAAGATTTGTACTCATAGAAATTACTAAAGTAGTTCATTAGAAGGGGGTGCCAATACTTTTGGCAATATAGTGTATGTCTTTATTTGTCCTCTGCACTACATGTTTTACAGCTAGAGATTGATTAGCGTGAATGGAGACTCGAATGACCTGGACGCACCCATGAGCTGTTGATATGGAAACGTTCTGCTAGTGATTAACGTGACTCGTTAGCATGAACTCACCGCCAACAGCTGCCAGTAAAACACCACACTGCTTTCTCCTAGATTATGAATTTATAGCACAAGTCATATGAGACGAGTTGTTTTATAGTTGGTTATTGCTGACTGTACATGATCATCATAAACATCAGACAGTTAAAACTGAAAATGCTGCATCTGATTGAAATGAAAATTTACATGAAATAGTTCCTAAAGCAATCTTTGCAGCTGGAGCGGCTCCTCGGCATCGCTGCAATGCACCCAATAGTTTTGAAACATGCTGGAATCCATCAATAAGAAGCACACATGCCAGGACCTTTCCCCACTGAATGATATTATTTGCAGAAACACGCACTCGCCTGGAGAAGTGAGGCCAGAATCACAAGATCAGAAGGTCTTTGGGTCTCTGGAGACGCCGGATAGGCTTGTGATCCCTGATTCTGGGTGTATCAGGAAAAGCAGAACCTCTCAGGAACAAGCAGCGCTCAACACTGAAGACACATGATCAAAAGTGCAAAGAGTGAGGGTTCAGGTTAGATGTGAGATAAGTAAGGGATGATGCACGGCTAGCTGTGATCAAAGGGTTTTAATGCACGATCTGGAGGCAAAGAACCACCCGACGCGGAGTGCATTAATATAGCTAGCCGTGCATTATCCCGGTTATACCATAGTCATTTGCCAGCATTGACAAGCTAAAGCTGTTGATGTTTGCAGTGCAATATTTGACCAGAAGGGTAAAAATGACGGTTATTTTCATCATTTATGGCTCGTTAGCTTCAGGTCAGACACAGAGATGAAATAGTGCGGGTTATTTGAATTAATGAATTATAACATTTATTTGAATTAATTATTGATTGGTTGATCAACCGATTGAGAGAAAGTGTGTGAATTTTATTTTATTAATAAAAGTCGCAGGGCAGCGCTAAAAACAAATTGAATGTTTTTGTGTGTGCAGCGCAATCTCTGACCTCTCTGTGTGTGCGTGTGTCTGAGTGTGTGAGAGCGTGTGTGTGTGTGTCAGTGTGTGTGAGTGTGTGTGCGCGTTTTTGTGACAAATCAGGACATAAATGTGTATAATGACACAGGTATGACACAGGTATTACAAGGTGAAGGTGACTTTTCAGGACATTGACCCATGTCCCCACTTTTCAAAACGCCTATAAATCATACAGGGTGAGGTTTTTTTGGGGAAAGTAGAAATGCACAGTCTCCTGTGAGGGCTAAGTTTAGGTGTAGGGTAGGTGTAGGGCAATAGCACACACAGTTTGTTCAGTATAAAAACCATTACGCCTATGGAGAGTCCCCACTTTTCACAAAAACGAACATGTGTGTGCGTGTGTGTGTGTGAGTTATTATTATACCCAAATCCGTGTGGTTTGGAAAATGTGTTTGTTTACTGATGACTCAAGCCTTTGTGAGTGTTTCTCCTCCGCCTCTGAGCTTCATGAGTCACTTCAGTCCCCTGTGGTTCATAAAATCACATGTGAACAGAATGTGTGCTGTGACCTCTGACCTCTTTGAGATGACTTTTACTGTCTTGTAGGCTGGACTCGATCCTGCTCATGTGAGAAGTTATGAAGTACAGTCTGCGGACGCGTCTCGTCTCTGTGTTTTTGGACGGAGATAAAAGTATGATGAGCTCATGACATCTCTCTGTGTCTGTGTGTGTGTGTGTGTGTGTGTGTGTGTCTGTCTGTGTGTGTGTGTTGTGCTGTGTGTGTGTGTCTGTGTCTCTGTGTGTGTGTCTCTCTGTGTGTGTGTGTGTGTGTGTGTGTGTGTGTGTGTGT
Organism: Aspiorhynchus laticeps; assembly: GCA_023376895.1. Lineage (NCBI taxonomy): Eukaryota > Metazoa > Chordata > Actinopteri > Cypriniformes > Cyprinidae > Aspiorhynchus > Aspiorhynchus laticeps. The sequence continues at coordinate 1,024,867 of CM041797.1, read as the reverse complement.
GTGTCTTGTGTCTGTGTGTGTGTTGTGTCTCTGTGTGTGTGCTGTGTGTGTGTGTGTGTGTGTGTCTGTGTGTGTGTGTGTGTGTGTGTGTGTGTCTGTCTGTGTGTGTGTCTGTCTGTGTGTGTGTCTGTGTCTCTGTGTGTGTCTCTCTGTGTGTGTGTGTGTGTGTGTGTGTGTGTGTGTGTCTGTGTCTCTCTGTGTGTGTGTGTGTGTGTGTGTCTGTGTGTGTGTCTGTGTCTCTCTCTGTGTGTGTGTGTGTGTGTGTGTGTGTGTCTGTGTCTCTGTGTGTGTGTCTCTGTGTGTGTGTGTGTGTGTGTGTGTGTGTGTGTGTGTTGTGTGTGTGTGTGTATGTGTGTGTGTGTCTGTCTGTGTGTGTGTCTGTGTCTCTGTGTGTGTCTCTCTGTGTGTGTGTGTGTGTGTGTGTGTGTGTGTGTGTGTGTCTGTGTCTCTCTGTGTGTGTGTTTGTGTCTCTGTGTGTGTGCGTGTGTGTCTCTGTGTGTGTGTGTGTGTGTGTGTGTGTGTGTCTGTGTCTCTCTCTCTGTGTGTGTGTGTGTGTGTGTGTGTGTGTGTGTGTGTTGTCTGTCTGTCTGTTGTGTGTGTGTGTGTGTGTGTGTGTGTGTGTGTGTGTGTGTGTGTGTGTGTGTGTGAAATCACAATGAAGTTAGATTTAAAGGACCACTCAGAGACCAAATACTAAATATCCAGAGAACATAACTCACATACTGAATTATTAGAGTGCTATCTGCTGGTGTTTAGCACAGAAGCGGTTCTGTGGTTCTGTGGTTTGTTGGCTTCTTCAGTGTGTTTTGAACATCTGGAATCAGGCACTGACTCTGTTGCTCAATAAATGTGGGATATCAATTTGTTCTGGTGTGTTGGGAAAGTGGAACAGCTGTCCACATGCTCTCATATTCGCTCTGCATTTCCATCATTTGCTCTCAGCAGAGTGTTTATGAACACACACTCGGTGAAGACTATTTGTTTTGGTGCGTTTGCTTGACTATGTATTATGCGTGAATTTAACTTTGCTCCTTTGGGCTTCATTCACTTGTGAAATAAATGTGAGGCCACGATTGCAAAATACTCTCAACTCACATAAGAGCAATGTGTGATTACTCTATATGGGGCGCAAGAAGGTAAACCTTCTAACGAAGGTCTTCAGGATCACTAGAAGATCACCGGTGGTCTGTGAGGAGCTACAGACTTACAAAGCACTCTCGATCGCTCTGATGTGGTTTTGTTCGAAGCTGAATGAAGTCAGCTGTGTTTTTGACATTCAAGCCCCACCTGGTGTCCATTTCTGCATTTGCTGCACTGACGGCTCAGTCAAAAAATAAGAAACTGTAATAATTTAAAGCATTTGATCACATGCAAACATCTAAACAGATGTTGGTGCATATAAAAGCTCACAGCGTCAGAATTGATTGCTGTATAAACACTGAATCACATCTAAGGTGTGCACTGGATATGTTGTTAAATATGAACTAATGCATCGTGGCACATTCTCCACCACGTCTTATATACTGATGAATCATATCAGAAACTTTCATCAGAGAAAATTCTGCAAACACAGAACAAAGCGTTTCTTCTCTTGTGTAACAACTCGTGGATCTATGAATATCTCAATATCACGTTCTACGGCTGAAGGCGCATTTAAAGTTCTGCTCAAAGCATTTCAGATAAGAACTAAATCTGCATCTGTTGCACATTCGCGTCGCATTCTTCATCTTCACCGATGTTGAAATGCGGCTGTGATGAGATAAGTGCTGAAGAATAAACACAATGTGATTCATCTCTGTGTAAATGATGCCAAATGAACACAGCAGACGCTCTCAGTTTGTGTTTTTCCAGAAACGTGTGGTCAGTTACTGGAGGTTTATGGTAAAATATAATGCTTGGTGAGAGTGGTCATTATACTTGTTGTTACGGCCGACTCATAGCCGCAACAAATAAAGGATCCATCCACCAAATTGTGGCTATGAGCCGGCCGTAACAAATGGGGGCTCGGCCGGGATATTGTGCTACGTAGGGAACATGGGGACCTTGCAGGGCATTTTGGGGTCAACAAGACCTACAATCACCTGTTGCGTTATTTTTATTGGCCTTTAATAAAATAAAAACACACATAAATTACCATCCTTACATCATAACACCTCCCCCCTTAAAAGAGAGGATCCTTGCCAAGGACCTCCAGTACTATGCCTTATCAATCTGATCCCCCCCCCCCTCACAACTCCAATAACAGCGACTCCGGTTGTGCCTAAGAAGAACCACAGTCACAATAAGGGAGAACAGAAAACAAATACATCAACTAAATCAGTCACAAAGACTCTCACACGGGGTACGAGATAAAGCATCAGCCAGCACGTTCTCCACCCCCTTGATGTGTCGAATCTCCAAAGGAAAGAGTTGTAAAAAGGGAGACCATCGAATAAGACGCTGGTTTGGGCTCTGCAAAGAGTGCAAAAAAGGTGAGTGGATTGTGGTCTGAACAAGTAAATGTAATGCTCACATATACTTCATAAAAAAGCATACACTTATTTTGCTCATCTTTATTATCTGAGGTCTACAGCATCAATCGAGCTCCAGACACATAATTGGTGTCTCTGAAGACGTTGCTCTCGCCGCGGTTGGCGGTGCTGCGTTTGCATTGATTGCATCGCTTATATCTTCCAAGCTGTTCTGTCAGAGTTTGACCACCGAACCTGAAGGAGACAGTAGAAACATCATCAGGATCCTGCGATCTCTCTGTTCTTCTCTCGTTCTCACAGTCGATCCTCCATCTATAACTTTATCTAATCATCAGTTTGTTCCTCATACCTCCGGATGTTCAGCTCCTCTCGGTCTCGCTGGTGTTTGAGGTCAGCGCTACGCTGCCAGCTCTCCTCGCACGCGGCCCGCAGGAGACGCAGCTTCTCGTAGCGACGCATTCGCTCGGCTAACATTCTGCCAAAGAGACGTTACCCATTCCTCTCAGTTCTGAGACACATCAGGCCCAAACAACAACTCATTCTTCTCTTTAGGGTTAAAGTGCCCCTATTATGGCTTATGGTTTTGGGATCCCTAACAACAGGTTGGCATGCATGCAAGGTCAAAAACACTTTTATTTTCTTATAATATGCATTTATTTTTACCTTATTTGCTCAATGACTCCCAAACAATTCATTCAATGATTCATTTTTCCAAACCCCTCCTTTGTGTGATGCTACTCTGCTCTGATTGGTCGATTTCATTTAAAGCAGTGTTTGTGAGCGCAGTGTTACTTTGTGTACAGCGTTACCGCGGAAACGCTCCAAAAGTGGCAACAAGTGGGCGGGAAATATGCTAATGTTTGATGTTGACGTCAAACAGGGATTGGTTTTAAAAACGACTCGTTTCAATGATTCAGAGTCGACTCTTTCTTTTGAGAGATTTAACACTCTGCAGATGTTTTCATTCACTTACACACTGCATGAAAGATCATCTTCAAAAATGGCGTGTCTATTTACACTAAGTCCACCCACCAACGTGTGATTGGGCGAGTCAAGACTGAAAAAGACGCTAATTCAGCATTAGTTTCAGTGGCGTAGTTCGAATCCACCTTTTGGCGAACTTTTTTTCTCCCTTTTCAAATCTCGTATCGCATCGGAAAGGCCTTTATTTTCAATAAAAATGAAAGAAATAATCAAAAAGTTGAAAATAAAGTATCGGGTAGGGTTAGGGAGGGCTTTATTCTCCCAATAAGTTGGCATCCATTTAAAAGCCTAATTTGAATTAAAACTATAATTTACACTCAATACATTATTATTGCGTACTGTTTTATAATGTACTACAATACTGAGGTGCAGATAATTGCCACTATTTGCAATAAGTAGTAAAAATCGCAGAAAATCTTGCTATTTTAACAGTGTAAATACAATCTATAGCTATTTGCACAGAGTAAATAGCATATCGTTAAAAAATACTGCTATTTTCACTTAGTGTAAATAGTATCTATCGCTATCTATCACTTAGTGTAAATAGCCGCTGCCTTTCAAAAATCCATAATAGTGGCACTTTACTGCTTGTCACATGCTTGTTCCTCACTCTTTGAGGTCTCTCTGCATCATTTCTCTCTCTCTCTTCTGCTCGTTCAAGCGTTTCTCCAGTGTTTCTCTCCTCCTGTGGTTGGCTGTGTTCATCAGCTCTTCAGAGATGTTCTGTGCTCTCCGTCTCTGCTCCGCTAAAGCCGCCGGACTGGAGTCCATCAGTCCAAACACGGGCCGCGCGTCCAAACGCGGAGAGATTTCTGAACAGTGGCGATCCATCTAAACACAAACAGACAGAAAATACAAAGACCAGGAGATATATTACTGTTCATGACAAAGAGAGAATGAAACACTCTGGTAGTTTTTGATAGAAACAAAGCGGTCGTGTTTTATCAGTTCATGGCCTCAAACCCTGGAGCACAAAACCAGTCTTAAGAGTCAATTTTTCGAAATTTAGATATATACATCATCTGAAAGATGAATAAATAGCTTTCCATTGATGTATGATTTGTTATGATAAATCAATATTTGGCTGAGATACAACTATTTGAAAATCTGGAATCTGAGGGTGCAAAAAAAATCAAAATATTGAGAAAATCACCTTTAAAGTTGTTCAAATGAAGTTCTTAGCAATGCATATTACTAATCAAAAATTAAGTTTTGATATATTTACGGTAGGAAACTTACAAAATATCTCCATGGAACATGATCCTTACTTAATATCCTAATGATTTTTGTCATAAAAGAAAATTTATAATTTTGACCCATACAATGTATTGTTGGCTATTGCTACAAATATACCCCAGCGACTTAAGACTAGTTTTGTGCTCCAGGGACACATATTAAGGACAGTGAGCCTTAATGCACTTAACAACATGCTTCCACACTCAGAACAACATATGAAAGGCCAAATCTACCAGCAATCAGTCCTGATCACTGCTGCGGTGTTGTTTATGATCCAGACAGAACATCACCGATCTGATTTAATGACATTATTCTTACAGTTAAACACACTGAAAGCTCAATCACGACTTGTATAACACAAACTGTGTAAGTACATCATATTTAGCATTGATCCAGAGGAGGACGAGTCTGATCTAAATATCTAAATATCACCGGGTGCTTTAAGACATTAAGGCACACTTTTCTGTAAAGCTGTTTTGAAACAAGTCAAGTCACCATTATTTATATAGTGATTTTTACAATGCATATTGCATCAAAGCAGCTTTACAGTATTAATAATGGGAAATTGTGTGTCGAAATAGTGTGTCGTTCTCCCGGACGAGACCAGCAGTTTAATTCTAGGCTGCAGCAAAGTCAGATTGTGCAGAGGACTCATCTGGTTCCCGTGGAAACAACTTAAGTGTGAGATAATTCAATACACAAATAAAAATCTAATTCAAAACTGTGTGGAAAAAAGCCTAAATCAGAGCATTAAGAATCATCCGCATGTCTATTGATTTATGACATATAAATCTCGCTGCTTCATTCATGAGATAAAGACTCATATTTGATCCCAAACGGGAAACGAACTAAAGTCACTCACTTGTGCTTCAAGTGCCTTTCGGTACTTCTTGGCCGTCTCGTGTTTCTCACGAAGCTGCTGAGATCTTTCTAATGCGATCCTGATGCAAACATCACAGAACAAGCACATACAATCACACCATCATCATGTTAAGCACACGTTCACACAGTGCTGCGATGAGATGCTCACTCTTCAGAGAGCTGCAGCAGATGTTGCTCCGTCTCCGTCCGTCTGCGTCTGGCTGCTTCCAGCATCAGCTCCGTCTCCGTCTGCGTCTGCATCCGTCTGCGTCTGGCAGCCTCCAGCATCAGCTGCTGCATGTAGATTCTCTGCTGCGGCACACGGTCTGCGCTACAGGCTCGACCCGCAAAGATGTACGAGCCCTAAAAACACACGCGTCACATGATCAGAAAAACAACTAAACACACTCAGATGCAGCTGAAGCCTGAGCGGCGTTTAGACTCACGTCTGATTGGCTGGATGCGACCGCTTTCCTGTGTCTCTGAGCTTCTGCGACGGCCAGATTAAACGCCGCCAGCTTCTGACTGTCCTCACGCTTCTTCTGTCTGTCCATCTGTCAGTGATGGAAACACACCTGATCACTGCATCCATCATGCTAACCTTCACACGTGCTGCGCTCACAGCTTCTTCTGTCACGTCCAACCCTTACCAAAAAGTAGTATACTTTAAGTTTATTTATTATACTTCAATTATCACTAGTAAAGTATGGAGTACCACAGGGATCTGTCCTAGGTCCTCTGCTATTTTCAATATACATGTTGCCCCTTGGTGTTATTATTAGAAAATACGGGATTAGTTTCCATTGTTATGCTGATGATACTCAACTATATATATTTCAACAAGACCAGATGAAACTTCTACATTATCTAAGCTAACAGAGTGTGTTAAAAATGTAAAAGATTGGATGACCAATAATTTTCTCCTATTAAATTCAGATAAGACCGAGATATTACTTATTGGACCAAATAACAGTACACAGAATCTCTTGGATTACAATTTGCATCTAGACGGTTTAGCTAAATGGTTTAGCTCCTGAGTACCTAACGAGTCTTCTATCTCGCTACAATCCATCACGCTCCCTAAGGTCGCAAAACTCTGGACTCTTGGTAGTACCTAGAATAGCAAAGTCCACTAAAGGAGGTAGAGCTTTTTCATATTTGGCTCCCAAACTCTGGAATAGCCTTCCTGATAACGTTCGGGGTTCAGACACACTCTCTCTGTTTAAATCTAGATTAAAGACACATCTCTTTAGCCAAGCATTCACATAATGCATCTTATAATCGTATACTGCAGTTATATCTGATCAAACGCACATTATTATTCTTTAGCTTGGGTTGAACAAATAATTTTTGCTTGGATGGAACAACAGCTACGCTAATTATGTCTGGATCCAACCCTTAAATGATCTGAGATGACCGAACACCTGAGAAGAGATGATGCCGACCCCTCAGACAACATACACAATTACCAAATTTTGCCATAAGTTAAATATATTAAGTTTCTACAGTATATAAATATATTGTAGAAACTTAATTTCCTGTAAAGCTGCTTTGCAACGATTGTATCGTAAAAGGCGCTATACAAATAAACTTGAATTTAATTTAATTTATTTTATTAAGTATACTTAAGTAAAGTTCAAGTATACTTGTAAGTGTACTATTTCAATACTCCTTGAGACTAAATTGGACCACTTTCTAGTATATAAAATATACTTTAAGTATAACAGTAGTAAACTTTGAGTACACAACTAGTTTACATCAATGTTTTTATCTTGTACTGCAACTATACTAAAAGTGAACGTATAGGTGATAGTTTACTAATTAAATACTTGTAGTAGCATTTTTAGTACACTTTGAAGTATAGTCTACTAGTTTACTAGTTTTATACTGCAAGTATACTCTTTAAGTGAACTTTACATCATACTTTAAGTATACTACTATGTCTCTATTTAGGTATTAATTTGTATATATTTTGTTATATGAAGCATACAAAACATCAAAAGAAAGAACATAATATCTGCTTATAAACAAACACATTTTATTATAGCTTTATGCATTATTTTTTTTAAAACACTTGAATGTGGATAAGTTTCATAAATAAAAAATAAATATTATTTTGAACAAAAAGCTGAAAAAAACTATGAATATGATTCAGAATGATAATCAAAAAGTAGATGGAGTTGATCAACACCCCAAAGCTTGACAGTCATTATTACCTCTTCATTGGTGATATTTTATTCATAACTTTACAGTTATGATGCTGTTTTATGTCTGATGATGTGTTTGATTACACGTGAAGCATCTGTTGTTTCGGTTTTAAATGTCATTTTAAGTATATTTCTGAGAAGTACATAAAAAGTAGACTAAAAGTATACTTTCCTACTTTAGTTTAAAAGAAGCACACTTGAATAAACAGTCTGATAATGTGATATTCTTATTGAAATGAGCTGTTCAGTAAATGAGTGTGTGTTTAAGCACCTCTTCTTTCTGGAAGTACTGCAGGTCTCTCTGATGTTCTCCAAGCATTAACACTTGTTCTTGCTCTCGCTCGGCTCGGCTCCTCTCATCAGACCGGTATAAAGAGAGGTTTCTCTGCGCTCGCTGCATGCAGACGTAACACAGCTCCTGCGACCCTCGTCTCAACGAGTCCAAACCTGATCTCAAGGAACAGATGTGATGAAGGCTCACCTGTCTGTGGTCACAGCACATCAGACTCTCATCCGCAGAGCTTCTCTTTACTGTCGTGATGCTGAGAGCGCCGCCTGCTGGCCGAGAGATGCCTCTGTGATCATGACGGAGAGAAACATCAGATTTAATGATCTAACACTCATGTGCTCTTCATTTAGAGACAGTTACACTGAGCAGAACACAGCTGTTACTGTGACTTCGTAACAGATTTTAACCAACCAGTCATTTATAAAGCTCTAGAAACCTTACTGACTGATGTTTTAGTGCATTACCTGCAAATATGGAAACAATAAAGGGTCTCGGTTAAATATGTACAGTGTCACATGACCAGAGCAGAATCTTGAGAAGATGATAACTGCATCAAAGCTCTGAAACAAAAGCTATTAAAGTATGTTAATATTAAGATTTTTGGCACACGTGATCTTTAAGGTGTCTAGTATTAATATATGAATTCACAGTTATTCAGTTTTGTTGAGTGTGGTCATAGAATGAGTAAATATGTTGATGGTCACAATAACAGTGAGTTTATGAATACAATATAAATCCAGTTTCTGTTATTAGTGAAAATTACATTAAAATGTTGCACTAAAAGTTCAAATGTTACAAATAAGTTACAGTATTGATGTTGTAATACTGGTAGCACTAATATAACAATTTGATGATATATGTTACAATAAAGTAACAATTCTGTAATATGTTGATGGTTGTATTTTATCTCAGTGTTCCTAACAATGTTGTTTAAGGGCTTTTATGCATAATAGTATGTGATCAAACAATTTAAAATAGCTGGGCTAAGATATATAATTTTTATGACTGCAGAAATATGTTAATTCAGTACACACATTATCCCACCGGTCACAATTGTGAACATAAAACACAATTTTTCACACACTTTTCCAAAATATTTTCAAAAAAAAAAATTATTGATTATTTCAAATTACTCAAGACAAATCATCTGGATGTTTTCATGTCTGAAAATTTTTGGGATTAAACGGGTTAATGATAGAGGATTTTACCATAAGACCGGCAGGCCAAATAAAGTAAACATTCATTCATAAACCCAAATCTGAATCTCAGTGTGTTCAGTCTGATGCAGTGCTGCATGTTTAATGTGAGATGAGTGCATTCACTGCTGGGTAAAGCTCATGTTTCAGTCACGTCACAACTGAACACAGCTTTCTCCTGCAGAGCTCCAGGGTTACACTGACTCTAATGATCTGATGACACACACAGAGTTCACTGTAACACATCACCTCTGTGCTGAGCGTCTGTGAGAGGGTCATGTGACACTTCTGTCATCACTCATGATGCTGTTACGCAGCTCTGAATCAACACAGATCACCTCATGAGGAAAAATCCTGGAAATTCAGAGATGTTTAACCGGTTTCCAACCCAGGAGGACTTTTAACCAAAACTGAACTATTTCTGTGATGATAAGGAATGTACACTATATTGCCAAAAGTATTGGCACCCCCTTCTAATGAACAGGTTTGACTATTTCTATGCACAGAGACATTGTCATGTTAGAATAGAAAAGAGTCCAAACTGTTGCTATAATATTAGAAGCACACAATTTCCTAGAATATCATTATATGCTTTAACATTAAGATTTGTACTCATAGAAATTACTAAAGTAGTCAAACCTGTTCATTAGAAGGGGTGCCAATACTTTTGGCAATATAGTGTATTTAAATTTAAATGTACTAGGGCTGTCAAATTGGCTGAAAAACTAAATTCGAATTTTGCACTTAAATATTATCAATATTCGAATTATAGAAAAGGCATCATTTCTGTTAGGGGGGAAAAAAGCATTTGTCTTCTCTCCTGAGGCCACAAGAGGGCGCATCGAGCAAAATATGACTAATCCACGTTTATTCAAAGCAATAAAGTAACACAGCTATCTTTGAAAAAATGCATAATGTTTAAAATAATGTTTAAAAACCATATATAATTAATTAAGTTGCTTAAACAATTAGAAACAACAAGCATCATATAAGTATGTATAGTTTAATACTAAGAACCAAAAAACAATTTTAATTTAAACACATGAGATGCAGAAAAACTGCAATAAAGTCTCGAGACGTGTTTTTTAAAAGTTGAACTTGTATTAATTTTACATGCTTTCTAAACATGCGTCTCTTGTGTGAGACACGAGTGCAATGCTGATAGATGTTTATATACAAAATGTGATAAATATGTGTTTTTTGTGCAGTTTTGAGGTAAACAACTTCTCTGCATTGATGTTCATTGAATGATGCAGTGGCTTCAACTGAATCAGCTAAAAAAACACTATAATGCAAGGACACCTACATCGTAAACGCATCTCAAGAGCCACATATAAAGCTGC
>CM041797.1:990397-1014180 GCA_023376895.1 Aspiorhynchus laticeps | reverse complement strand
GACTTGACTTGGCATGAACTGACTTGACTTGACTTGACTTGACTTGGCATGAACTGACTTGACTTGACTTGACTTGACTTCTCACCTGACCTGACCTGACCTGACCTGACCTAACTAAGTCAAATCTTTGTTTGTATTTTGGGATTACTTTTGAATAAAACTGCACATGGGTTCTTAAACTCACCTTCAGTGGACTCATTACAAATTGTTAACAGTTTTTTTGAATGTAGCTTTCATTTTCTTTTTACAATAATAACCTTGAGACAGACATGTAGGAATAGAAAATAATAAAAGAAACTAATGGAAGAATTGACATTCCTGTTGTCGTCTTCACTCTCATTCCGAAGCTTGTGCACATTCCAACTCGTCATTACTCTATGAGGACGAGAGACCCTCCCTAATGAAGTAAATGTGCCGCGCCGAGGGTCGCGCTGACCCGCAACACAGAGAACCGAGGCACTTTAAGCGCTTCATCAGCATGCATCTCAGCAAATCTGATGCCGCTCGAGGACATGCTCATTATCATCAATCAACTCCAATCAAAGACCTCCTCCAGCCAATTCAGATCCAGCATCAACCAATCAGCGCTGCATGGCCCGGACTCACAGCGGGTCGTTTGGATCAATCTAGAGCGACGCGAGATAGAAGCCATGACAGGGGAGTGTTTCTACACTGCAAAAAATGATTTTCTTCCTTAGTATTTTTGTCTTGTTTTCTAGTATAAATATCTAAACAATTGAATCAAAATGTATTTACTTGATAAATGACTTAAGATATTATATCTTGTTTTCTAAAAAAAAAAAAAAAAAAAAAAAAAATCCTAATTTTGTTAGTTATTGCTTAGTACAAGTTAAAATATTTGCCAATGGGGTAAGAAATATAATCTTAATTCTTTTTGAAGAATTAAGATTATAACCCTAACCCTAACCCTTAAGATTATAACCCTAACCCTAACCTTAACCTAACCCTAACCCTAACCATAACCCTAATTCAAAGGCTGAACAAGATTATTTTACACCCTCATTCTCAAAAACTATTAACAAATCTAGATAAAACTAAATATATGACCCAGACGACATTAAATTTGGTTCTGAGGTGAATTATTGTCCCCTAAAAACTTCAAACATCACAATTCAATTTAAAACAAACTGTCATGTTAAGCTGCTGATCTGGAATCAGTCTCTCTATCTCTGTGTGTCTAACCCTCTCCTCCTCCTCTTTTATAGAGATTCCTGTGTTTCTGTGTCTCTGAATGAAGGAAAGGCCTTGATGTTCTCTGAGATCCAGCAGCAGAACAGAAGAATCACGAGATGTGTTTCTCGCTCAAGGGGTTTGTGGAGGATGAGCTTTCTTTCTGTGACAGCGTGTGAGTGTCAATCTAAACTATTAAATTTGAAAGAACTACATTTATTTGGTTATACGACAATAAAACACTGACTTTATCTTGATTCAGGTAATATAAAGGTAAACATACTATATACTATGACAGATATTGACATGTAAATGTGATTTCTTAGATCTTCAGCATGTCTCAGATGGAACGATCTTATAATTAGCCACCAGAGGACACTGCTGAGCTGCTCATGAATTATGCAAATCAGCTGCTCAGTGGTGATTGGTCACATAATTCACACATGATCGTGACATCACTGATTATCACTGATTATCACTCATTTACAAAAACAAACGTGTGTGTGTGTGTGTGTGTGTGTGTGTGTGTGTGTGTGTGTGTGTGTGTGTGTGTGTGTGTGCACACTGACGTTTATGTTTCTGTGAGTGTGGTGTGTGTGTGTGTGAGTGTGTGTGTGTGGATGTTTCTATGAATGTGGTGTGTGTGTGTGTGCATTTATGTTTCTGTGAATGTGGTGTGTGTGTGTGACTGTATGTGTGTGTGCGTTTATGTTTCTGTGAATGTGGTGTGTGTGTGTGTGTGTGTGTGTGTGTGTGTGTGTGTGTGTGCACACTGACGTTTATGTTTCTGTGAGTGTGGTGTGTGTGTGTGTGTGTGTGTGTGTGGATGTTTCTATGAATGTGGTGTGTGTGTGTGTGCGTTTATGTTTCTGTGAATGTGGTGTGTGTGTGTGTGTGTGTGTGTGTGTGTGTGTGCACACTGACGTTTATGTTTCTGTGAGTGTGGTGTGTGTGTGTGTGTGTGTGTGTGTGTGTGTGTGTGTGTGTGTGTGTGTGTGTGTGTGAGTTTCTGTGAATGTGGTATGTGTGTGTGTGTGTGTGTGTGTGAGAGAGTTTCTGTGAATGTGGTGTGTGTGTGTGTGTGTGTGTGTGTGTGTGCACACTGACGTTTATGTTTCTGTGAGTGTGGGGTGTGTGTTTGTGTGTGTGTGTGTGTGTGTGTGTGTGCACACTGACGTTTATGTTTCTGTGAGTGTGGTGTGTGTGTGTGTGAGTGTGTGTGTGTGGATGTTTCTATGAATGTGGTGTGTGTGTGTGTGTGTGCGTTTATGTTTCTGTGAATGTGGTGTGTGTGTGTGTGTGTGTGTGTGTGCACACTGACGTTTATGTTTCTGTGAGTGTGGTGTGTGTGTGTGTGTGTGTGTGTGTGTTTGTTACTATGTGTGTGTGTGTGTGTGTGTGTGTGTGAGTTTCTGTGAATGTGGTATGTGTGTGTGTGTGTGTATGTGTGTGTGTGAGAGAGTTTCTGTGAATGTGGTGTGTGTGTGTGTGTGTGTGTGTGTGCACACTGACGTTTATGTTTCTGTGAGTGTGGTGTGTGTGTGTGTGTGTGTGTGTGTGTGTGTGTGTGCGCACTGACGTTTATGTTTCTGTGAGTGTGGTGTGTGTGTGTGTGTGTGTGAGTGTGTGTGTGTGGATGTTTCTGTGAATGTGGTGTGTGTGTGTGACTGTATGTGTGTGTGCGTTTATGTTTCTGTGAATGTGGTGTGTGTGTGTGTGTGTGTGTGTGTGTGTGCACACTGACGTTTATGTTTCTGTGAGTGTGGTGTGTGTGTGTGTGTGTGTGTGTGTGTGTGTGTGTGTGTGTGTGTGTGTGTGTGTGCACACTGACGTTTATGTTTCTGTGAGTGTGGTGTGTGTGTGTGTGTGAGTGTGTGTGTGTGGATGTTTCTATGAATGTGGTGTGTGTGTGTGTGCGTTTATGTTTCTGTGAATGTGGTGTGTGTGTGTGACTGTATGTGTGTGTGCGTTTATGTTTCTGTGAGTGTGGTGTGTGTGTGTGTGTGAGTGTGTGTGTGTGGATGTTTCTATGAATGTGGTGTGTGTGTGTGTGCGTTTATGTTTCTGTGAATGTGGTGTGTGTGTGTGTGTGTGTGTGCACACTGACGTTTATGTTTCTGTGTGTGTGTGTGTGTGTGTGTGTGTGTGTGTGTGTTTGTTACTATGTGTGTGTGTGTGTGTGTGTGTGTGTGTGTGTGTGTGTGAGTTTCTGTGAATGTGGTATGTGTGTGTGTGTGTGTATGTGTGAGAGAGAGAGAGTTCCTGTGAATGTGGTGTATGTGTGTGTGTGTGTGTTACCACTCCCTCATCGTATTGCTCTTGTCAAACCAGTTTCTCTGGATCTGATGCAAATCAGTGTGTTTTTCAGTCTACAACTGAATAAAATGTTGACAAATGAGTTTCCAAGAGTTCACAAACAACACCAGCCACTGCCTCCGCTCAACACAGTCATCACTTGATCGATTTAGACTTGTTTTCCTCCTCATAAGCAGAACACAGACACACGTTACTGAGGTCTCGGTGTGGTTCTCAAACGAGAAACTGTGAGACACATGAGAGAAACTGGGCAAGACGAGACTCGACCGCGGGGCGGGACATTGCTCTTCGTTTCCTGATGTCTCATTGACTTCAGTGTCTTCAGTTCCCTTCATACCTGAGACGCTGCTGGAAGCTCACAGAGATGGCAGGAACACTGGGAATATTTGAGATATGTCTGCTCTTCGCTGGTGAGTAAGCTTTAATCTGTTTGAATGTGAATGTGTTAATCATCAGTGTGTAGGTGAGCCACACCTCAGATCCAGATCCAGAAGAACGACACAATACCGGCTTCAAGTCACTTCAGCACTGAGCTCACTGGGTCATACGCTTCTGAAAAGAGTAGAAAATACAAGTTCATAATTAATAATAATAATAATTAATTGCATAATAAAGCGACAGGTAGTGGTTTTCCACCTGACTCTCAGTTAAAGGTCGTAATCATGTTATTTTGACTGTAGGTCGTGAGCCAACGCCCCAAACACACATTACTTCAACATTATCTCAACGCTTTCTGATACACAGCAATGAAATAAAATGAGAACAAATTGATTTTTTTTTCTCTTGAGGCAAAAACCTTAGTAATCTCACTCTGAGAACTCCATTAAGTCTCATAAGATGTGAGTGAAAAACATTTGAGCAGTAAAAATATATAAGTAAAAAAAAAAAAAAATTCATACACACTGTAAAAGATGATGCACTTAGTAAAATTACGTTCGTCTTATTTGTTGACTTTACTTAGTTTGATCGAGTTTTATTATTTTATGTTACTTAAAGCATTGCAATTAAGTTCGATAAACTTCTTTGTGTTCCATGAAAAGGTCAAACATGTGGCTCCTTTGTGCATGTGTTATAGACAGAGGTGCGCATTTTCATAATAATTGTTTACAAATCTTTGTGTATTTTTATGTTGGTAACTGTACTGGTTAAAGTACATTAAAAAACATTCAGATTTTCAAAAGAAGAGTCTCTTTCTGGTCACCAATGCTGCGTTTATTTGATCAAAAATACAGTAAAAATTGTGAAATATTATTGTAATGTAAAACAGCTGTTTTCTATGTGAATATGTGTTAAGCTGTAATTTATTTCTGTGATCAAAGCTGTATTTTCAGCATCATTACTGCAGTCTTCAATGTCACATGATCTTCAGAAATCATAATAATATGCTGATCAAGAAACATTTATGATTGCTTTCTTTCAATTCATCAAAGAATCCTATTATCCTAAAAATAATCTATCGCATCTATTTTAAATTGTACTAATATATTTCACAATATTCCTGTTTATCCTGTGTTTTTGATGCAGCCTTGTTAAGCAGAAGAAACTTCTGTCAACAACATTTTAAAAAAAGGCAGACAATGCAGTGTTTTTACGTCATAAAGTGCTTGATATTCACATTTTTGTGTTTCACAGGAGTTCACATGACTTCAGGCATAACCGTAAACATCCCAGATAAAGTATATAAGATTGCGAGAGGTGAAAACGCGGTGATACCCTGCACTTTCACACCGAGTGCAACTATCACAACAGTATCATGGACAGCAGATGCAGACGTGAAGGATGATCCAGAGGTAATAAAACAGACTCGTTCATCACAGTTCAACTAAACTAAGAGAATCATTCAGTACAGCTTCTCGTCAAGTCATCTTTATTTATATAGCGCTTTTAACAATACAGATTGTGTCTAAGCACGTAACAGTATCAAGTTGGAGGATAGAGTGTCAGTAATGTATAATAATAATAAACACTCAATTTTCAGTTAAAGGCATTATTGAATTCAGAGATGTCATTGTCTAGCTCAGTTTAGTTTAAATAGTATCTGTGAAATCAAATTGATGATAATCGCTAGAAATTAAGAGTCCCCAACTGAGCAAGCCAAAGGCGACTCTCGTGCTCATATCCCTGCTTAAAAAACCAATAGAAACCATCACAGAAATTAGAATGGTTTCCACTACAAATTCCATTACAACCCATCAACGTTTAACCAATAAAAATGGTTTGGGACATATTCCATTTTAACAAGCCACCAATAGTAGGCGACCAATTACCAGTAGAGACCATCAGGGTCCATTACAGTTTTTATTAAAACCAATACTATTCCCATTATAACCAGTAAACTCTGTGATGGTTTCTATTGTTGTTGTTTTCAGCAGGGATAGAGCTGTGTTAATGTTTTGTGATTGATTGTACTGTTTTTATACAGATTAGTGTCGTCAGTTACTTCCCTGCCGAGAATAAAATGAATGCATACAAGTCATATAAAGGCCGGGCGAACATAGCGGTGGATATGAAGACAGGAACAGCCAGCCTACAGCTCCAGAAGGTCACCAGCGCCGACACACGGGTCTACGAGTGCAAAGTTCAGGATTCGGAGGATGAGGAGGGCAGACTGTCTGACAAGGCCAGTCTCGTAGTCCTGGGTAAGAGAGAACCCTTCTGAGAGATGCTTATGAACATCACATCTCTTCAGTAATCAACACTCAAGTCCAGTGCAGATGAATACATGTGACCTGTGCTGGCAAAATGAGTCACAATGAGCACGTTTTCAAAAAGGAGTTATTAAAGACCTTCAAAATGATGTATGATTTCTCAGAATCAGATGAAAAATGACTGAGCTACACCTGTTTGAAATCAATTTTGGGAAAAATCTAGGTAAAGGTGTTTTTTTTTTGGTTACACTTTATTTTGATAGTCCACTTTAGACATTCTACTAACTTTAAGTAACTTTGTAACTACATGTCAACTAATTCTCATTAATTTGCAACTACATGTCTACTAACTCTCAGTAGGGTAGGTTTAGGGTTAGTAGAATAATTTGACATATGCTTGCAAAGATTCTTATTGTCAGTATGTTGTGGACCCATCGAAATAAAGTGTTAGAAGATATTAAGCAGACAGTCTACTAATACTCTAATGACTGCTAGTTGACATGTAGTTGCAAAGTTACCTACTGTTAGTATAATGTCTAAAGTGGACTATAAAAATAAACTTTTATAAAAATAATAATAATAATAATTAAAAAGATTTTTTGGAATTTTTAAATAAAAAACTATTTATCTGTAAAGCACATTTTAAAAAAACCTGAAGTTTAAGTGCTGTACAGAATAGAATATAAAAAAACCTCAGAAATAAAATGAATAAAACAAGACCATCAAATTCAAAGCACAAAGTTTTCTGAAGGTTCCAAAGCAAAATCACCAGCAACGTTGCATCTTTTCCTCCAGTTCTTTTCTTAATAATAATTACTGCATTAATAATCACAATATATATATATTTTTATTTTATCTTGTTATTATAAATAAGAACAGATGCAAAAAAATAAAAATACAAATATAAGAAAGAAACAAATAAGGCATTACGTTTTTCATTTGACATCTAAACAAAAGCATTAAAATAAGAAAAACAAATAATCAAATGTACAAATCCATTTAGTGTGTACATTACAAATAAATAGATTATTAAAACTACAAAAGCAGTTTAATCACAAGCAGCGAGTGATTCCCTCTTTTATTTCTTGTTAGACTAACATTAATGCGACAGACGGCCTGTATATTAAGACCTACTGTAAATCTAATATAATGTTACACATCAGATGTTTTTCCCCAAACGTTCACTTAAAGAGATAGTTCACCTAAAATGAAAATTAGCCCATGATTTACACACCGTCAAGGCATCCTAGGTGTATATGACTTTCTTCTTACAGACGAATACAATCAGAGTTATATTAAAAGTTGTCCTGGCTCTTCCAAGCTTTATAATGGCAGTGAATGGGTGTTTTTTTTTTTTTTCAACAATCCAAAAGAAGTCCAATAAAGTGCATCCATCCATAATAAAATGTGCCTCACATGGCTCTGGGGGGTGAATAAAGGCCTCCTGTAGCGAATCGATGTGATTTTGTAAGAAAAATATCCATATTTAAAATGTTATAAACACTTTTCTCTCACTTCTGCTAACTCATGTGCGGAAGTCGTTCCGGTGGATGATGTAGGACATGCGCCGGAGATTATTGAAGAATGCGGAAGCGCAGATGAGAGAGCAAAAGAAAACACTGGTCACGAATTAGAAGCACAAAACAAGGATTTGCAAAGAAAAATGTCGGAGGATTTTGATATAAGCCAAGAGCAGACTGGTTTTCCTTTATTAAAGTAAGGAAACTTTGCTTCCTTTGCTCCTGTAAACAAATGGGGTATAAGGGTCTAAGATAAACTCATGCGTGAAGAAGAGCCACAAGAAGTTAATTCGCAGGAGACACACATAGGGAACATTCACAATACCAAAGACAAACTAAACAGACTAGAACTAAAACAGGGAGGCAAATGAGGATAATTAATGGAACACAGGTGAACAGAATAACACAATCAGACACGAGGAAAAACTAGGTCATGGGCATATGGAGAAAACACAACAGAAAGTCCTGGGGTGTGACTCCGAGCCGTGTGAGGCATGTTTTATTATGGATGGATGTGCTTTATTTGACTTCTTTTGGACTATTGAAAAAAACACCCACCTACTGCCATTATAAAGCTTGGATGAGCCAGGATAATTTTTAATATAACTCTGATTGGATTCATCTGAAAGAAGAAAGTCATATACACCTAGGATGCCTTGAGGGTGAGTAAATCATGGGGTAATTTTAATTTTGGGTAAACTAACCCTTTAAGACAACAGATTATGTTTGTGTGAACTTAAATACTGTAATTCTGTGTATATGTGTACATGTGCTTTATACGGGAGAAAAGGAGAAAACTTACAAATAAAGATAATTGTAGATGTTTAATTACTATTTGGAGCTTTGGGATCGCTAGACGAGGGCTTAATGACCTCATTTTTGTGAAAACTTCAAATTCGACTAAAATCAAACATTTTTTGCATGTATCTCAAAATTAGCCTGTGTGCATTCACACTCATTTTGCCGGCACGGGTCATAAATGTGCATGCTTCGATGACATGTGTGTTCTTGTTGTATTCCAGTGGCTCCATCGACGCCCATCTGCAATGTTGTTGGGAAGGCAGAATACTTCGAGAACATCCAGCTGACCTGCCGCTCCGAGGAGGGAACGCCGACACCGACCTACAAATGGCAAAGCTACAGCCCTAATAACGTCCTCCGACAGCTACCGCTCAAGGCCACTGATCGTACGTGTGTGTGACGCTGCTCAAATACATGCTGAAAACTATGGAGTCAAATCAATGCCACATATACTTGCAAAATAATTGAAGTATTGCAAACGAAAATGAAAGTATTGAGAAAAAATTCAATGTGCTTTTTGCAATCAAAAATAAAGAATTGCAAAAGAAAATGAAGTATTGCGAGAAAAATACATTTTGCAAACACAAATAAAGAATACCGTTTTTCCCTTTGCACTTCACGTTTCTGCGCATTTCACTTTCTGGCTTTGTTTTGACGCTTTTTTTTTTTTAAAACATTATCGCAAACTCACACTTGACTGAAACACAAAATAAAAGCAGGGTTGCAAATAAATGAGTAGCTATAGCCATGGAAAATATATTGCAAAATCATTGCTTTTGTTTCGTTTTCTTTTGCAATTCTTTACTTTTATTTGAAAAATGTATTTTTTTCTTACAATACTTAATTCTCTTTTGCAATTATTTTTGTTTGCAATACTTTAATTATTTTGCAAGTATATGTGGCATTGATTTGACTCCATATAAACCACCTTCTCCTGCATCACTTACGAGTGTGTGTCCATCTCTCCTCAGAAAACGGGGTTTTGTCACTCGTCAATATTTCCATGGACACGTCCGGTTACTACATCTGCACATCCACCAACGAAATCAGATCTGCGTCGTGTAATGTGACCCTGCGTGTCAATCCACGTAAGAAACACTGCAGCTTTTCATCAAGAACTGATCTTAAGCTATAGTGTTGACTAACCCAACCGTCTCCTGTAGCGTCCATGAACATCGCCTCCACGGCGGGGATCATCGGAGGTGTTGTGGCCGTGGCTCTTGTTGTGGGAATCATCATCTGCTGCTGCTGCTACTGCCGTCGCAAGAAGGAAAAGGCTGAGGAATATGCAATGGGGTACGCGAGAAACACATCTCGTACATTCATCGCTGAGGGCGTCCGCTAAGCTTTATTCCTCTGTGTTCGCAGGACTCCTGAAGGAGGAGAGTTCACAGACAAGGACCCTGAAGGGAGAGAGGACGACCGTGAAGAACACGTGAACTACGAGGAAGAGCGTCGCCTTAAAAGCGCAGACAGACTCGATCTGCCGGACGACCGCAGCGAGAGGAGCTACGATCGCCGTAGCGACTACGACGACCGGAGAGATCACCCCACCGACAGAAGAGATGATCGCAGCGACCGGCGCGAGAGGAATGACAGAGACGACAGAAACGACCGGCGCGACCGCTACGACGACGGCAGAGATCGTTACGATGATCGCAGAGACCGCTACGATGACCGTCGCGACCGCTACGACGATCGCAGAGACCGTCCTGATGACCGCTACGACAGCGACCGTTACTCCGACCACTACGACAGTCGCGACAGACCGCCCAGCGTTCCACCGAATAAACCCAAAGATCCGAGGAACTGAGTTCAGCAGACGCGGAGTCGTTCCTCAGAAATACGCGGAAACTAGAGAAAATGGACAACTAAACCGCTTTAACAATCGTTTTTGTGCCTGAATATGAGATTTGACAGAATAAGGGCGTGTTCACACACTTGGCGTCTTTTTTGACAAGAAAAAGTTGACATTTTTTAGTAAAATAAAAAGCTGGCAGCGTTTTGGTTACAAATACATATTTTGTTGCTATAGCAACAGCTGCAACAGTAGCCTAGCGCTGTGTGCTGCAGAAACATT
Source organism: Aspiorhynchus laticeps (assembly GCA_023376895.1). Classification (NCBI taxonomy): domain Eukaryota; kingdom Metazoa; phylum Chordata; class Actinopteri; order Cypriniformes; family Cyprinidae; genus Aspiorhynchus; species Aspiorhynchus laticeps. The sequence goes on along the minus strand of CM041797.1, from coordinate 1,003,624 downwards.
GAGAAAAAAGATGGCCCTTGCGTTGGCTTTTGAAGTTAATGGGGAGGAGAATGTCGGTTCACAACGACGTTTGTGGGTTCGCGACATTAAGGCCAAAGTATACACTTTTTACGCTTACGCGAGGGACAGCGTACAGTGCGCGTGATGCGAATTTCGTCTTCAGAATAGTACGCGCGTACTGTACGTGCATCGCTGGATTTTTGTAACCGTGCGTACTTTGTACGCGCAGGTCGCACATGCGCATTTAACTCTCTTGCAGTAATTAGTTTATCCACAAGGTGGCAACGCTGCCATGGAGGTATCGATTCACAAGGTAGCCGAAGAAAAACTGCATAAACAGAACAAATCGGAATGCGGGTTAGCTACAGTGACCGTGGAGGAGACGAGAGATTGTGCGAAGAGGTTAGAAAATATCCTCATTTGTACAACTGTAGTATGAAAGAATACAAAGATATTTATATGGGTAACTCGTGGCGAGAGATTGTGCAAACACTGGCCCCGTTAGGCCAGGAGAGGTATTGCAATTTGGCACAGAGTCAAATGAAGTATACTTTGCAAGGCTGTGCGTACGTGTGAAAAAAAGAAGTATACTTTGGCCTTTATACGGGGAAGGGAACAGTATGGTGCTTACAACAATTTGGTCCAGGAGCTCCAGTTGGAGCATATTTTTTTTTCAGAAAAGTTGAACTGCAGAAAAAGACATTTTAAAAAGCGCTCAGGACTTTTTTTGAAAACACGGTTAACTCCATAGGATTATAACGTAAAACAGACGCTGGCAGCTTAAAAAAAAAAGACGCCAAGTGTGAACATAGCCTAAAAGGGCTTTAATACATCTCCCACTGACACACTTCAGTGTTGTGGCCATTTAGTCTCTTATGTGTTTATATATTTTTAATGTGAAATACTCTTATAGCGGTGTGTGAACAGAATGATGGGGTTGGTTTGCTTTGATTTTACTGCTGTTCATTTGTGTTGTGAAAGGCTGTTGCTGTATTCACGTCTGTCCTGCTAAAAAAAAAACAATAGAAGCCCAATAGAAACCATCACAGAAATTCCAATGGTTTCCATTAAAATACCATTATGAACCATTAGCTTTTTCAAGTAAAACCATTACAAAATTACTTTTTGTAGTGTATTTTGGGCATTTTCCCAATAGGATTTAACATCCCACCATTACAATCCATCACATACCAGTAGAAATCTATATAGTTTCCATTAAAACCATTACAATTCCCATTATAACCATTAAATCCATTACATTTTCTATTGTGTTTTGGGCATTTTCCCAATAGGATTTAACATCCCACCAATAGATTCCATCACATACCAGTAGAAACCATTATAGTTTCCATTAAAACCAATACAATTCCCATTATAACCATTAAATCCATTACATTTTCTATTGTGTTTTGGGCATTTTCCCAATAGGATTTAACATCCCACCATTACAATCCATCACATACCAGTAGAAACCATTATAGTTTCCATTAAAACCAATACAATTCCCATTATAACCATTAAATCCATTACATTTTCTATTGTGTTTTGGACATTTTCCCAATAGGATTTAACATCCCACCAATAGAATCCATCACATACCAGTAGACACCATTATAGTTTCCATTAAAACCAATACAATTCCCATTACAACCATTGAATCCATTACATTTTCTATTGTGTTTTGGGCAGGGTTCTATTGTTTTTTCAGCAGCTCGAAAGCGCCTCATATGTAGTTCTGTTTCTTTATTTTTCAGATCTTTGACTCTTTGTTGACATGGTTCATGTGGGATTTTCATCTTAACTGCATTTATAGGAATAATTAGTGTGAATCTTTATGATTTCAGTTTTCAGTTTCAGCCCATTGCTTTATTTTTGTATAAAACATTCAAGTAAAAGTCTTCTGTTGGTGGACAAACGGGTTTTTCACTGAAGTTCCTGATTCAGTTGTTTAACATTCAGGCTTCTGTTTTAAACTGTGACTGCGGTGGTTAGTTTCCTAACTATAACCCATTTAACTATCTATTGTCCAATGACTTCTCTCTTCATTATGACTCATTGTTATGAAAAGCGGTCCCGTTGCTCTTGATGACGTCAATCTGTGAGTTTTGCACAAGGCCATTTTCAGAATTAAATTGAATTATTCATGTCAAGGAAAATGTATTTACATGTATATGACAGAAATGTATTTTTCAACCTAGAGAAGATCATGCTGTTTTTTTATGATTCATTTGTTATTGATTTCTACATACATTCTGATACTGTTTCTCATGTAATTTATTTAGTAGGATGTTACATGACAATCATTAAATACATGTTTTTTTTTACCCCAGTTATTATTTCTCAGTGTGAGAGTATTTTTATAAAGTATATGTATTGACAAAAACCTCAATATGTTGACTATATGACAGATGCTGAATATTTGCATGTAGTCACACATTATGTGTAAGTTAAAGCAATGGGAACCTGCTGTTTAGGGAAACAGGTCAAAATGTAAAAAATACCATTTAAATGTACATTTACTGCATGCAGATTGCATTTCTCATCATTAGTGACTGTCTGTATTATTTTTTTTGGCAGACACTTTCATCCAAACTGAGTTACGGTACATTTACAACTTTAATTTTTCAGGTTCATTCCTTCCCTTGGACTCGAACCCACAACCCTGGTGTTGCAAGCACTACTGTTCGAACTACAGCAAACCCTTTATTAAATCTACATGTTAATCACTAGACAAAAATATCATTTTAGAATTTGAATCAATCAATAAGAAAGTGTAGAAGCAGTTCGGTTATAAATACATGGTGTTACAGAGTGTGTGACAACAAGCCCCGGTCTCTTACATCCCTTAAGAAAATTAACCATAGTTTTATTGTAGTAAAAGTGTAGCAACCATGGTTTTTTGGCGTATTGATTACCATAACCACAGTTTACCTACAAATACCCTGGTTAAACTATGGTTAGTGCAGCAAAACCATGGTTAATATGTGGTTACCATGGTTTAACTATAGTAACCATGTTTATTTGGCTCTATTTGTGGTAAAACTATGGTTATTTTGTGGTTACCATGGTTTAACTATAGTAATCATGGTTTTTGGCTCTATTTGTGGTAAAACCATGGTTAATTTGTGGTTACCATGGTTTAACTATAGTAAGCATGTTTTTTTTGGCTCTATTTGTGGTAAAACCATGGTTAATTTGTGGTTACCATGGTTTAACTATAGTAAGCATGTTTTTTGGCTCTATTTGTGGTAAAACCATGGTTAATTTGTGGTTACCATGGTTTAACTATAGTAACCATGTTTTTTGACTCTATTTATGGTAAAACCATGATTAATTAGTGGTTACCATGGTATAACTATAGTAAGCATGTTTTTTTGGCTCTATTTGTGGTAAAACCATGGTTAATTTGTGGTTACCATGGTTTAACTATAGTAAGCATGTTTTTTTGGCTCTATTTGTGGTAAAACCATGGTTAATTTGTGGTTACCATGGTATAACTATAGTAAGCATGTTTTTTTGGCTCTATTTGTGGTAAAACCATGGTTAATTTGTGGTTACCATGGTTTAACTATAGTAAGCATGTTTTTTGGCTCTATTTGTGGTAAAACCATGGTTAATTTGTGGTTACCATGGTATAACTATAGTAAGCATGTTTTTTTGGCTCTATTTGTGGTAAAACCATGGTTAATTTGTGGTTACCATGGTTTAACTATAGTAAGCATGGTTTTTTGGCTCTATTTGTGGTAAAACCATGGTTAATTTTTGGTTACCATGGTTTAACTATAGTAACCATGGTTTTTTGGCATATTGATTACCATAACCACAGTTTAACTACAAATACCCTGGTTAAACTATGGTTAGTGTAGCAAAACCATGGTTAATTTGTGGTTACCATGGTTTAACTATAGTAAGCATGTTTTTTAGGCTCTATTTGTGGTAAAACCATGGTTAATTTGTGGTTACCATGGTATAACTATAGTAAGCATGTTTTTAGGCTCTATTTGTGGTAAAACCATGGTTAATTTTCGCTGCTACACCTGATAGAAACACTAGAGGGCGAAATCATTATTGAAGCAAGTCCAATATCAAACTTCAAACTTCAAACTTGAATTGATCCTTAACATGATGATCGTTATCATTTTAAGCGGAAAACTGAAGCATTAAATAAGGTTTGAGTTTTCTATACAAATGAGAAATATTATATTTGGGTATTTTGACTCAGACCCCACAAAAGAAAATATTTGTTTTATTATAAACTTAATTCCTTTCTTAAGCAAATTTTATATCCATAAATGCAAATTCTCAAATTGTAAACCTGTCTTTGTGGTCTTTTTAAGAGACATGGATAATTATATTAATCTGATTTCAGTATCTAATAATAATAAGAAAGCTATGAAGACTGTCAGAATTTGCTCTGCACTTAAAGTTCTCGTGTAGGGAATCGTATGTGAAACAATGGCCCTTTATTGCATTTGTTATTATTATTATTTTTATTCATTTATTTTAAATTATTATTTTTCCTTTCATTATTTATGTATTCATTTTTTTTAGTGTTTTTTACTGTTTTATTTTGTTGTTGTCTGTTCAAGCGTTATGTGGATATTTTGTATTTTGTACTGTTTTGTATGTTCAGCAATAAAATAATAATAATAATAATAATGAAATGATGAATGTGTGTAATAATGTTGCTGAAACTCCTCATATACATGTCCCTGCAGCACAAAAGCAGTCATCAGTAACACAGGTATATTTGTAGCAATAGACAACAATACATTGTATGAGTCAAAATTATACATTTTTCTTTTATGCCAAAAATCATTAGGATATTAAGATCATGTTCCATGAAAATATTTTGTCAATGTCCTATCATAAATATATCAAAACTTAATTTTTGATCAGTAATATGCATTGCTAAGAACTTCATTTGAACAACTTTAAAGGTGATTTTCTCAATATTTTGTCTAAATATCAACTTCATAAAAACGGACCCTTATGGCTGGTTTAGTGTTCTCGGTAGCGCGTGACCGCGCCGGGGGCGGGCGCGCGCAGACCCGTTACTCGAGTCTCGAGACGCAGAACTAAACGTGAAGAGAGAGAAACAGGAGCGAAGCACGGCAGAGATTCCGCGATGGCTCTCAGAACCGAGCGGTTTCAAGCGCTTTCTCTCCTCAGATGCGGGATCTCGCTCTTGCTCTTCACAGGTGCGTCACTTTCCGAGAGTTTGCTGAAGTTTGAGCAGCAGGTTGTTTTCTCGCTTTTCACGGTTGATCCGTCCTTCTTTGTTAACGAGTAATGTAGTATCTGCGTTCAGCTGTACGTACAGTAATGTGACGTATGATCTTTATCAGCACAATCACGTGATTCACGTTCGTTTCGAGGCTTTGATTTATTTGGAGAGGAGTTTCGCAGCTGATACATTGTAACATTAAACGCTCGTCTCCAGCAGTTGAAACAGTTACACTGTTACAGTACTCGTTTGATCACCATGGTAACGGTGTAGAACTGCTACAATAACTAGTGACTACAGTGTAATGATGATGTCTAAGCAAAGCCTCTATAATCATCCAACACTGCTGTGTTTGACACTGAGATACAGAGAAATGTGTTATTTGTGAGGTTTTACTGTTCCTGTCTCTGTCTATACCTGACAGATAGATAGACTAGATATAAATGAGTCAAAGACGTTGAGATGTCCACAACAAAAGTGATTTTATGTCCATAGAAAGCACATTAAATGTGAGTAAAGTGTCTACTTTTAAAGTTTTTGGAGAATAAAATGTAAAAATTTGGTCATTCAAATGTCATTCAGTGTAACACAACATGTATGTAAAAATTCAAACAACATGCTTATTCTGATTTGTGCATATTAAAATATATAAAAGAATAAGGAAGCGTATTAAATTTTATTGTTTAAAATTAGTAAATAAATTCTTACTGACAATTGGGCGATAGTAGCTAATTAAAAAAAAAAAAAAATTACAACTAATTAGTATTTGGGGTGAAAGTAATTAGTCTTTTAATATGTCATAAATTGATTTTTGTTGTAAATATGCCTGAGAAGATTGTTACACTGAATGACATTTTATTGGGTGTCTTCTGTAAATCAGGGAAAAATGTATGATATTTATTTTTATGATATATTTATTTTTATTTCAGAAAAACAAAATTGCAATTAAATTAAACAGAAAACTTTTTTTTAAAATTGGGGGAAAAAAACAACAATTTAAAGCAGTATCACACTTATTGTTTTTATGCTTAAACCCTTTTACGTCTTTGACCCAAATACAAAAATATTTATTTTTCTATTTACTCATTAATATACTGTACTCTGCATTTTGTTACAGAACACATTTCCACAGCAGTTTAATTAGATTCACTGCAGTTTTAGAGTTTTAAAAGCATCAGTCGTCTAAAGAGCTTTCTTATCACACACTTGATCTGCTCCCTCACTAGTGAACACTCCCTGCTGCTGTCCTGCAGGTCACATTTAAACCAGCTGTTTCTGGGTGTGCTACTTTATAAACCCACCACAATCTGAAAACAGCTCTTCTGTTGACTGACTAGATTGATAGCAGATATTCAGAAGCTAAGAGACACGTGTGTGTGTGTGTGTGTGGGGGGGGGGGGTCCTCTCCTCTAACTGCATGAATCTGTCTCATATAAATATGACTCATCTTCACTATAAACTTGAGAATGTTCTGGTATAGTTCACTGCCTGATCATTCATTCTCTCAGGATCCTGCGCTGCTGCTGCTTTACACCACAGGCTTTGACTCAATTCTTCACAGCTGATGACTGATAGCACTGGGACCACAAATAGTCTACCAAATCATACTGTAATTTATTTTTAAAAAACAGCTTTTTTAATTGTTTCCAATTATGTTGCGGCATCAGAATGAGTTAATTTGAACACATTTATTCTCTGTAATGAATTGATAAAGCAGCATTTAAGGTCCTTGCACACTGAGTACGAAATTGTCGTATGCGTTTTTTTCAGGGGGGTTCGTATTCATCATCCTTTCCTATCAAAATGCTTGCTACGGATGCGAAGACACAGAAAATCGAACCTGATCCAAATTTTTTTATGATGGACGAAACTTTCGAGGGCAGTGTGTAAACATGATTGACACAATGTGAGGTTGAATTTTTAACCTTTATTCTCACTGAATCTTCCGTTTCCCTCAGAATTACATTATAAGAACGGTATTTCATGTTGACTAACTGAAATCTAACTGTTGGTGACTAAATCCACTCATTGAGTCGTGACATATTGAATACTGTTTCCGTTGTTAATTGAGAAAACTATCTCAACAGCCATTTATGAGCGCATTTATTTATTTATTTACAGCACATGTTTAAGCTAATCTTTTAAAACTCAATGTGTACACAAGAGTATCCAGGCTCACAGCGTCTCAGACACCAATATTTTAACAATTCATAAAAAATGAATCACTTTCTCGTCAACTGAGATTTCACTATGAAGCTAAAGCTGAGCTAATCTAATCCTAATTCTCAAAGAAACCTTTATAGATTTTCAGATAAACATCATTTAGTATTTTTTATCTTTTTTTCCCCTTGTGGTGTTGTGGTGGGGACCGAGGTTCCTAACTGATGACGAAGAATTGACAGAGCAGCCATCAAGTGTTAGACAGTGTTCTAGGTTATTACATGCGGAGGTTTTAGGTCCGATAATTAACACCTCAGAATTTAGCAGTAAGAAATTACTCGTCATCCAGTTTTTTATATCAACTATGCATTTCAAGTCAAGTCAAGGAATTCTGTGAGTTTCTCAATTTGGTGTGTTTCACCAGGCCATGAAGAAATATAGAGCTGAGTATCATCAGCATAACAGTGAAAGCTAACACCGTAACATGTAACAGGGTAACATGTAAAGCGTGAAAAGTAACGGCCCTAGTACTGAGCCTTGAGGTACTCCATACTGCACTTGTGATCGATATGATACCTCTTCATTCACTGCTACAAATTGATGGTGGTGAGATAAGTACGATTTGAACCATGCTAATGCACTTCCACTAATGCTAACAAAGTTTTCTAGTCTACTCAAAAGAATGTTGTGGTCGATAGTGTCGAACGCAGTGCTAAGATCCAGTAGAACTAATAGAGAGATACAACCACGATCAGATGATAAGAGCAGGTCATTTGTAACTCTAATGAGAGCAGTCTCAGTACTATGATACGGTCTAAATCCTGACTGGAAATCCTCACAGATATCATTTTTCTCTAAGAAGGAATATAATTGTGAGGATACTACCTTTTCTAGTATCTTTGACAGAAAAGGGAGATTCGAGATCGTTCTGTAATTAACTAGATCTTTTGGGTCAAGTTGTGTTAAGAGGCTTAATAACAGCCAATTTGAAGGTTTTGGGGACATATCCTAATGACAATGACGAATTAATAAAAGCCAAAAGAGTATCTATGACTTCTGGAAGCACCTCTTTTAGTGATTTAACAAGTTTAACAAGTTAACAATTCTTCCTCTCCTATAGTAGAGAATGAGTGGAATTGTTCCTCAGGGGATCTATAGTGCACTATTTGATGTGATACAGTAGCTGACAGCTGCATGGTTAAAATTGTATCTCTAATAGTATCGATCTTGGAAGTAAAATAGTTCATAAAGTCATTACTACGGATGGGTGGAAATGTCTGCACATGTTGATGTTATATTTTTAGTATATTTAGCCACTGTATTGAATAAATACCTGGGGTTATGTTTGTTTTCTTCTAAAAGAGACAAAAAGTAATCAGATCTAGCAGTTTTTAATGCCTTTCTGTAGGATAGGGTACTTTCCCGCCAGGCTATACGAAATACCTCTAGTTTTGTTTTCCTCCAGCTGCGCTCCATTTTCTGGGCTGCTCTTTTTAGGGTGCGAGTGTGCTCATTATACCACGGTATTGGACTCTTTTCCTTAATCTTATTTAAGCATAAAGGAGCAACCGTATCTAAAGTGCTAGAAAAGAGAGAGTACGTAGTTTCTGTTACATCATCAAGTTGTTCTGAGCTGTTGGATATGCTGAGGAATTGAGATAAATCAGGAAGATTACTTACAAAGCAGTCTTTTGTGGTAGAAGTGATGGTTCTATCATACTTGTAACAAGGAGTAGAATTTACAGTTTTAGCTATGTGGAGTTTACACAAGACTAGATAATGATCTGAAATACTGTATCATCACTTTGCTGCAGAATTTCAACACCACTAACATCAATTCATGTGACAGTATTAAATCTAGAGTATGATTTTGACAATAAGTAGGTCTTGACACGTGTTGTCAACCCCAGATAGAGTTCAGAATGTCTATAAATGCTGGTCTAAATGTCAGGTTTCACTATCATTGTGAGGACATTTGGTCATGTGATGGAGGAGGAACCTATACACACACAGACACACATACACACCCACACACACACAGACACACATATACACTCACATACACACATACACTCATACACACACAGACACACATACACTCACATACACCCCCCCCCCCACACACACTCACTCATTCAGTGCTGAATCAGCCTCTCTCAATAATGAGGATAATGACAGTGTGCAGGGAGTTGAAGAGCATCCTACAGCAGACAGAAACACACACTCACACACCTCAAAGTTTTTATGGTTTATTTATGATCAAAGATCATTTATTGATGTCAGCATATTGTGTGATCATGTCTTCATGTTCTGTGTTTTTCCACTCATGATCTGTCAATCACACTGTCTTGTGTTTCTCTCTCTCTTTTCTGGTCTGGTATGGTCTGGTCCGGTCTCAGCGGTGTCGGTGTGTGAGGCTGTGCAGGTCTCCGTCCGTGACGAGCGGCGCTTTGCGATGCTCTTCCAGTCGGTGGTTCTGCCGTGTCATTACACCAGCGTCTCCTCTCAGACTCCAGTCATCCAGTGGTGGTACAAGTCTTACTGCCGCGATCGCAGCCGTGACGCCTTCCGCTTCCCCGACACATTGGCAGTCCATGGCTCCGAGCTCGGCTCCTCCGTTCACCTGGACTGCGGGGACAGCGGCCGGACGGTGTGTGTCGTGGCGTCTGGACAGGGCTCGTCCATCACCCTCGCTGAGCACTACAAGGACCGGGACATTTCCATCATCAACAGTGAGTCGCAGGTCCACCAGAAATCAGAGCAACAAACGATTATTTTGATAATCGATTAATCCAACGATTATTAGAACGATTAATCGACTACTCGTCGATTATTCCATCGATTAATCAGTAGACTTTTCAGCTTTTGCAATTAGTTCAAATATTGAGTTATACATAATCACTTCAGCTTTTGAAAATCATATTATGTAATTACAATTATACAATTAGTTTATACAAATAAATATATTTGGCACACAAAATGAGATGACAGACAGAGTAACTCTCTTATTCACCTTTTAATTAGCTATAGGAAAAAGTAACTGAATGGCACATCATTCTGCCTAACATCACATTTTGTAAGTCCTATGGATAAGAAACAAAATAAAGATTTAAAAATACATTGCATAAAGTACTATATAAATAAATGTTACGTGACTGGACTTTACTGGAGTACTGAAATGCAGAGCTGATGCAAACATCACATCGCTGTAATCAGATTAGGGTTATGAATCAAAAATCAATTCCAATTCCAGAATTGGATACTTGTTGTAATATGAAAAATGCAATTCCGCCTATCAATTTAGGTGGCGAAAAGTAGTAGTTAAAAATGTATTTGTCTTTAAATAATTTGTTCAAGAGATTCATTCAAAAACACTGATTCATCCAGTAATGAAACGAGTCAATCTTGAGTGAGTCATTGAATCATTCAAGAGATTCGTTCAAAAACACTGATTCATCCAGTAATGAAACGAGTCAATCTTGAGTGAGTCATTGAATCATTCAAGAGATTCGTTCAAAAACACTGATTCATCCAGTAATGAAACGAGTCAATCTTGAGTGAGTCACTGAATCATTCAAGAGATTCGTTCAAAAACACTGATTCATCCAGTAATGAAACGAGTCAATCTTGAGTGAGTCATTGAATCATTCAAGAGATTCGTTCAAAAACACTGATTCATCCAGTAATGAAACGAGTCAATCTTGAGTGAGTCACTGAATCATTCATTCAAGAGATTCGTTCAAAAACACTGATTCATCCAGTAATGAAACGAGTCAATCTTGAGAGAGTCATTGAATCATTCCATTCATTAATTCCATCAGATTTTGTTTACTTGTCTAATATTTTTTCTTCAGAATTGTGAGAGAACTACAACCTCCATTAAAAAAAAGTCTCAATGTATCCAGAATCTCTATTTTGCACACAAACAGCTCTTAATCGAGTTTTTATGCAGCCGGCTGATTTTTGTTCACGGTATTCAGCAGCAATTAAATGTTTTGCATAAAGAGACACAGAATAAATATGTTCCATATCTAAATGTTTGAAACATCTAAATGTTTGGTTTTTTTTAACCACATTGCAATCGAAACTGGGAATCAATAAGAATCAGAATTGATCAAATTCAAATGATACCCAATCCTAAATCAGATGCTTTCTTAACTGCTGCTTTCACACCATTGTCAGTTTTTGTTGTGTTTATGTCATTATTGAGAGGAAAGCGCGCTGCATATCTTTACATATTGATCCAAACACCGCTCAGCAGTGTGTGTTCTTCTCTTGATCTGCATCAAGGAGGACTGAATTACAGGCTTATGCTATAGCGCCACACACTGGTCAAACCGCATCACTGCAGGCTCCTACATTAGGTCATATGAGATCAAATGACTACTCGACAACAAAAATATTTGTCAACAGTTTCGACTAATCATTTCAGCCCTAGTTTACTCGCTGATCTGAACCTGCTTGAGTTTCTGTGGACCGGAGAGGTTCGTGATGAGGACTGTGGCTTCTGAGCTCCGTGAAGCTACATGAAGCATCATAACAGAATGATGATTCTGAATGATGAAAGTCATGATTTATGTGAGGAACAGATCACAGATCAGTCGAGTTAGGCCACGTCAGCACCGGTTTAACATCAGACGTTGCTCTTGTGTGTCTCACACAAAGCATCATGACTTCAGAAAACATCAAATATCACACGAGACTGTAACGGAGCTGTTTTTGGCCTTTTTATTGTGTGCTTTAATTGTTTGATGCAGAGCAGTGTGAACATTCTGCTAAACATCTCCTTTTGAATTCCACCAAGGAAAGAAAGGCATGGTGTTTGAATGGCATGTAAAGGATGATAGAATGCTCATTTTTGGGCTGAATTAAGCTTGTAAATGTTAGTAAATCTGTAAGCTTGACCATTGAAAAGCTCACTGAATGCAGAATATTGATTCTTTTATTTCAACATCTAGTGGTTTATTGCTGATGATTGTTGAGAGTGAAAGTGAAATGTAGGTCAGATGTGAAGTGTTTATGTGATAAGTACAGATTTTGAGAAATACTCATGAGAAAAGATTCACAGTAAGAATCACAAGCTGCAAACACAGTAGTGTAACTGTTTTGTCGAGTAAAGCAAGCATTGAAGGACGCTTTAGAGTTTGAGTAGAGAGGCGAGACAGGAGCTCACGATTGATAACATGGCAACACATTTACCCAGCATTCATTCAGTCATTCAGAGCTGAAATACTGCTTCACATGTACTGATTACAACAAGGGGAAAGATTCTTGTGCTTCTCCAAGGAGACACACACACACTCTCACACACACTCACACACACTCACACACACACACACACACACACTCTCACACACACACACACACACACACACACTCACACACACACACACACACACACACACACACACTCTCTCTCTCTCACACACACACACACACACACACACACACACACACACACAAACACACACACACACACACACACACACACACGCTGTTTGTGTCTGAGGCATCATGGGAACAGCAGGCTGTTCAGTCTTCATCCGTTGGCTTGTGTTTAAACTGACGTGAATGATGTTACTGTGACTTCAATCTCCGCCCACCAACAACATTTACATCAGACACTTACTGGCACAAAACAAATGATGTTTGGCACCCATGACTTCGCTGCTGCTAGTGTCACGCTCTGCTGTTGGAGCGAGAGCTGATATTAACATGCAGATGAATGTAGTTCCTCAGATTGGAGGGTGTTACGCACACAGACAGATGTAGAAACACAACCCCGTTAGCTGTGAAGCGTCTGAGCTAATGACGGTCTGGATCTAATGCGGCTCAGCTGT
>CM041797.1:982897-985397 GCA_023376895.1 Aspiorhynchus laticeps | reverse complement strand
AATTTACCCTTCATTTCGAGGGCAGGAGTTTGTCCCAGTAATTTGCTTACAGACGAATCTTTCCTGACGTAATGAAGCTGAACTGCCCTGAACTCTTTCAGAAGCGAGCTGGATTACGTCAGAGACGTCAGTCAAGAAAAGCAGACTGATGTTGACATCATACATGACTTTATATTCCAGCTTTCTCATTACAGTAATTTGAAAAAAATTCTCATTGTCATTACCGGAACACGGCATAAATTAAATGAAGTACAGTGATACATACTAAACCATGTAAATGATATCCTGCTTTTAATGTATTTTTTATATTAGGGAGTTTAGATGTGATTAATTGCCAGAATAATGCATATTATTAATATCTCAACACCTCACAACCGAAGAGCATCTAAACCCAGTGAGATATCAGTCCTGATGAACGACCTGCATGAATGAAATCTTTTCTCTTGCCCTCACGTCGTTCCAGACCTGAAGGTTTTCTTTCTTCTGAGGAACACAAATGATGATATTTAGGTTTTTCCAAGCAGTGAGAGTGAGGGGGCTCCGGTGTTGTTTCTGTGAGTGGGGTGGCTCCGGCTCCGGATCCCGGAAGCAGACAGAATTCCAGAAGGAATGTGCTTTAAGCCTCCGAGCGGCTCAGGAGCTGCTCTATTGTCTGTGTGTTCAGAGTCCAGCAGAAGATCTCTGGACGTCTCGGGAGCTCAGTGATGGTGCAGCACAGAGTAGAGAACGTGGGTCAGAATAGACCCAATAGTGTGCAGATGAAACGAGTAATACAGTACTGACGGGGATTTTGACTAGGGTTGCAAAAAGTTGGAAAATTGCCAGTAAATTTTGGAAACTTTCTGGGATTTTTGGAAAGTTTCTGGAAATTTACCACCCCTTTGCAACCCTAATTTTGACCGGTCGAGAGGAAAGTCAGAAGAGTCAGCTATAGCTGAAGGAAAGGATTTTGGATTTTTAAACGATTAATAGTTTTACCAGGGTGAAGAAAATTAAGTGACATGTTACAACTTAACCTTTACTCAACTTCCCCTGAGAACAAGAGTTCTTTGTCCTATACTGTATGTTCAGTGTCAGTGATTGTTCACTGACGGCGAGGATCAAACACGAGGAAGCCTTCGACTTTGATGTTTCTACAGACTCTCTCCATGCAGTGACTCTCAGAAACCCAGCAGCAGAAGAGAACACGACGTAATGGATATGAATCAGAAACAGAGCAGTAATGTGTGTCAAGCTGGAAGAACCGAATGCAGATTAATGACAGAACTGCACTGTAAAAAAAAAAAAAAAAACTTAAAATTTACGGTAAAAAAGGCCAGAATTTTACCGTAAAATTTGCTACGTTTTAGGCTACAGTTAAATACCGTAATTTTCTTAACTGATATAATGTATATACCCACCTATTGAAGTACTGAAATCTGTATCTTTGTAATACACTGATAACCATCAAAAGCAGGAGGTGATGAGTCACATGATGAACCAAAGCAGCTTTTAAATATTAACATATATAGAAGAAGCACAGCGTCATTCACACAAACACTAATCACCATAATGGTAACTGAAATAATGCAATAAACATTAATTTAACAACATTAGATGTAACATACAACCCTAATGTACAAAACTGATAAGTAAAAACTAAGAAGAAACAGTTATTTCAAACAAAAAAATACCCATCAAATTTGAAATGGTATGCAGGGAATTCTGGGAATGTCAATTTACGGTTATTTACTGTAAATTATACGCTCTTTTTCACTTCCAAAAACAGTATACTACCGTAACATGACATGTGATGTCCAATACAGTTTTTCACCGTATATAGTACAGCAATTTACCGTTAACCATTAAACAGGTTTTTACTGTAGCATTTTTACAGTGTTTTACCGTAAAATTCACGGTAATTTTTTACAGTGTGTTCTCTAAACACACATGATTTGATTCCTCCAGATGAGCATCAGGAAGGATTCAGTGAAGCTCTTAGTGTGTGTGTGTGTAAGTGTGTGTGTGTGTGTGTGTGTCTGTGTCTCTCTGTGTGTGTGTGTGTGTGTGTGTGTGTGTGTGTGAGTGTAAGTGTGTGTGTGTGTGTGTGTGTGTGTCTGTGTCTCTCTCTCTGTGTGTGTGTGTGTGTGTGTGTGTGTGAGAGTGTAAGTGTGTGTGTGAGTGTGAGTGTAAGTGTAAGTGTAAGTGTGTGTGCGTGTGTGTGTGTGTTTCTGTCTCTCTCTGTGTGTGTGTGTGTGTGTATAAGTGTGTGTGTAAGTGTGAGTGTAATTGTGTGTGTGTGTGAGTGTAAGTGTGTGTGTGTGTGTGTGTGTGTGTGTGTGTGTGTGTGTGTGTAAGTGTGAGTGTAAGTGTGTGTGTGTGTGTGTGAGTGTAAGTGTGTGTAAGTGTGTGTGTGTGTGTCTGTGTCTCTCTGTGTGTGTGTGTGTGTCTGTGTCTGTGTGTGTGTGTGTGTGTGTGTGTGTGTGTGTGTGTGTGTGTGTGTGTGTGTGTGTGCGCGTCT
>CM041797.1:965397-977897 GCA_023376895.1 Aspiorhynchus laticeps | reverse complement strand
TCGGAGCAATGTTTCGAAACATGTGCGCTTCGGGATCTCGACACCGTGTCGAAACGTTAGTTTCGCGTCTGCCATCCCCACTTAACACTTGATTAGCTGAATGCGAGTGTCGTGTCAAAAGCTAATATAAATCACAATCACAATCTTGTCTACACTGGATACAGTTACAGATATGAGTCTGTCGTCAGAACAAATGCAGTGAAAGATCGTTAGCTTTGACGTGTTTGGTTTAAACAGCTCGTTGTACAGATATCAGAAGGATCCCAGCGTAAGGAACAAGTGGAGTGTTTATTATTAATGGCGTCTCGGATCGTGTCGGAGGATTTTGTTTTGTAATCGAGGCACAGAGTCTAACTGTGCGTTCACACCAGATGCGACT
Organism: Aspiorhynchus laticeps; assembly: GCA_023376895.1. Classification (NCBI taxonomy): domain Eukaryota; kingdom Metazoa; phylum Chordata; class Actinopteri; order Cypriniformes; family Cyprinidae; genus Aspiorhynchus; species Aspiorhynchus laticeps. Next base: position 977,518 of record CM041797.1, on the reverse strand, counting down.
TGCGCGAATAAATCGCGCTATTCGTGCGTAGTTGGACGCTTGAACATTTTGAGTTTACTCGCTTGATTCGCGCGTGAAATTCGCTTGATTCGCGCGTGAAATCCGCTTGATTCGCGCGTGAAATCCGCTTCATTCGCGCGTGAAATTCTCTTCACAACAGACGCGAATTCGTGTCATGGGAGGGGCTTCTGCAGGCGGCTACAGTCTCGTTGTGATATGGCTGACATGGATTTTGTTTAGAGCTGTGTTCTCTCTGTAGAGTGTGTGTGTGTGTGTGTTGTGCTGACGCTGACTGTGTTCTCTCTGTAGAGTGTGTGTGTGTGTGTGTGTTGTGCTGACGCTGACTGTGTTCTCTCTGTAGAGTGTGTGTGTGTGTCGTGCTGACGCTGACTGTGTTCTCTCTGTAGAGTGTGTGTGTGTGTGTGTGTTGTGCTGACGCTGACTGTGTTCTCTCTGTAGAGTGTGTGTGTGTGTGTCGTGCTGACGCTGACTGTGTTCTCTCTGTAGAGTGTGTGTGTGTGTGTGTGTTGTGCTGACGCTGACTGTGTTCTCTCTGTAGAGTGTGTGTGTGTGTGTTGTGCTGACGCTGACTGTGTTCTCTCTGTAGAGTGTGTGTGTGTGTGTGTGTTGTGCTGACGCTGACTGTGTTCTCTCTGTAGAGTGTGTGTGTGTGTTGTGCTGACGCTGACTGTGTTCTCTCTGTAGAGTGTGTGTGTGTGTGTGTTGTGCTGACGCTGACTGTGTTCTCTCTGTAGAGTGTGTGTGTGTGTGTGTGTGTGTGTGTTGTGCTGACGCTGACTGTGTTCTCTCTGTAGAGTGTTTGTGTGTGTGTGTTGTGCTGACGCTGACTGTGTTCTCTCTGTAGAGTGTGTGTGTGTGTGTGTGTTGTGCTGACGCTGACTGTGTTCTCTCTGTAGAGTGTGTGTGTGTGTGTTGTGCTGACGCTGACTGTGTTCTCTCTGTAGAGTGTGTGTGTGTGTGTGTGTGTGTCGTGCTGACGCTGACTGTGTTCTCTCTGCAGAGTGTGTGTGTGTGTGTTGTGCTGACACTGACTGTGTTCTCTCTGTAGAGTGTGTGTGTGTGTGTGTGTGTTGTGCTGACGCTGACTGTGCTCTCTGTAGAGTGTGTGTGTGTGTGTGTCGTGCTGACGCTGACTGTGTTCTCTCTGCAGAGTGTGTGTGTGTGTGTTGTGCTGACACTGACTGTGTTCTCTCTGTAGAGTGTGTGTGTGTGTGTGTGTGTGTGTGTGCTGACGCTGACTGTGCTCTCTGTAGAGTGTGTGTGTGTGGCACTGACGCTGACTGTGTTCTCTCTGTAGAGTGTGTGTGTGTGTGTGTGTGTATGTGTGTGTCGTGCTGATGCTGACTGTGTTCTGTCTGTAGAGTGTGTGTGTGTGTGTGTGTGTGTGTGTGGCACTGACGCTGACTGTGTTCTCTCTGTAGAGTGTGTGTGTATGTGTGTGTCGTGCTGATGCTGACTGTTCTCTCTCTGTAGAGTGTGTGTGTGTGTGTGTGTGTGTGTGTGTGTGTGTGTGTGTGTGTGTGTGTGTGTGGCACTGACGCTGACTGTGCTCTCTCTGTAGAGTGTGTGTGTGTGGCACTGACGGTGACTGTGCTCTCTCTGTAGAGTGTGTGTGTGTGGCACTGACGCTGACTGTGCTCTCTCTGTAGAGAGTGTGTGTGTGGCACTGACGCTGACTGTGCTCTCTCTGTAGAGTGTGTGTGTGTGGCACTGACGCTGACTGTGCTCTCTCTGTAGAGAGTGTGTGTGTGTGGCACTGATGGTGACTGTGCTCTCTCTGTAGAGTGTGTGTGTGTGGCACTGACGCTGACTGTGCTCTCTCTGTAGAGAGTGTGTGTGTGTGGCACTGACGGTGACTGTGCTCTCTCTGTAGAGTGTGTGTGTGTGGCACTGACGCTGACTGTGCTCTCTCTGTAGAGAGTGTGTGTGTGTGGCACTGATGGTGACTGTGCTCTCTCTGTAGAGAGTGTGTGTGTTTGGCACTGACGCTGACTGTGCTCTCTCTGTAGAATGGGTGTTTGTGAGCGCTGTGCTCGTGGGCAGTATCCTGGTCATTCTGCTGGTGGGTGTTTGCTGGTGTCAGTGCTGTCCTCATTCATGCTGCTGTTATGTGAGATGCTGCTGCTGTCCAGACACCTGCTGCTGCCCTCGGCATCGTGAGTCCCACAAACACACCAATCATGCCTCCGACACGCGACCGCAGCCTGACTCTGTCTCTCTTAAACAGTGTATGAAGCAGGAAAGGGGATCAAGTCAATGCCGCCCACACCTGTGCCCATGTTCCCTCCATACTACATCCCTGGGATGCCCACCATGGTGCCCATCGCTCCACCCTCCCTCATTGACCCCAACCTGTCCACTGCACCATCACTGGAGAACAGCGGCTCAGGTGAGTGTACTGTGGTAAAACTAGAGTAAACCTGGTGATTACTGAGCTGCTGCACAGTATTTACGTGATTTACTGGCACATTATTCAATTGATTTACCACTGCAGTATTTCAGAGTATTTTTTAAAGTTTAAAGTGAAGGTAATAAATCTGCAGATAGACTGATACATTGTTTAGATAGTTTACTATGGAGTCAAATCAATGCCACATATACTCGCAAATATTGCAAATGAAAATGAAAGTATTGAGAAAAAAATAAATTAGTTTTTGCAAACCAAAAATAATAATTGCAACAGAAAATTAAGTATTGCAAAAAAAATAAAGAATTGCAAATTATAAATGAAAATAAAATGGAGCATTTTACAACACATATTTTCCATAGCCATAGCTACAAATTTATTCACAATGCTGCTTTTATTTTGCGTTTCAATCAAGCTTGTGATAACGCTTTTTTCCACCCCCATGTCAATGCAATTATTTATTTTGGTTTGCAAAAAGCACATTTATTTTTTCTCAATGCTGTCATTTTCCTTTGCAAAACTTTATTTTCTTTTGCAATTCCTCAGTTCTTTTGCAAGTATATGTGGCTTTGATTTGACTCCATATTTAACATTATGACTAAAAAAATTGAGCACAAATGTGCCACGGTGTGTCTTATTAAACACATACAGGCCAAGTAAAGCCTTCCTGCTGCTCTCCGCTCGGTTCGGGTGAATCCACAGGGTTCCTGGAGCTCAGATCGAGTCACGAGCTCAAGCCCTCTGTTATGGACTGCAGACCAAATCTGTTCACTTTCACCTCTGTTCAAGGAAACATGTGAAACCCTGAAATAATATGATTTAACATCCAATATTAGTCACATATTCTTTCACAAAGAGCAGGCTTCTTCAAGAACCCCAGTGATTTGACTGTGTCTAATGTAAGTCTATATACAGCGGGTAAAATAAGTATTGAACACGTCACTATTTTTCTCAGTAAATGTATTTCTAAAGGTGCTGTTGACTTGAAATTTTCACCAGATGTCGGTAAGAACCCAAGCAATCCATACATACAAAGAAAACAAAACAAATAAGTTCAGAAATTAAGTGATGTGTAATGTAATAAAATGGAATGACAGGGTAAAAGTACTGAACTACTGAAATGTATTTAATGCTTCATACAGAAGTGTTTGTTGGTGATGACAGCTTCAACATGCCTCTTGTAGGAGAAACTATCACATGCATTGCTCAGGTGTGATTTTGTCTTCAAATCTTGAAAGTTTTGTAAGTCTCTTCTATGAACTCTGACCTTTAGTTCTTATTTTCTATTGGATTCGAGTCAGGTGATTGTCTGGCCATTCTAGCAGCTTTATTCTCTTTCTCTGAAACCAGTCGAGAGTTTGCTTGGCTGTGTTTGGGATCATCTTCATCATCCTGGTACTGAAGCAGCTAATATTCATTTCCACTGACGAGGGGCAGGATTTCTTTCTAATTACAGCTTTCCTGTAGCTCAAATAGTAGAGCATGGCGCTAGCAACGCCAAGATCATGGGTTCGATTCCCAGGGAAAGCAAGAGCTGACAAAAATGTAAAAACTGTAACTTGAATGCAATGTAAGTTGCTTTGGATAAAAGCGTCTGCTAAATGCATAAATGTAAATTACTGATAGATTTCAGCTGGTGTATTGGATTTCTATGCCTTTTTGCACCTCACTTTCTTCATGTGTTCAATACTTTTTCTCTGTGTCATTCCATTTTATTACACATAACTTCATTTCTGAATTTATTTGTTTTGATTTCTTTGTATGTATGGATTGTTTGGGTTGTTACCGACATCTGGTGAAAATTTCAAGTCAACAGCACCTTTAGAAATATATTTACTGAGAAAAATAGTGACGTGTTCAATACTTATTTTACCCACTGTATATACAGTATATATAATGTAATGACTGTGTATTGCAAGCAGTGTTGTTTGCACAGTGTCCTCAACGTTCACACTGAAATGCTCCATCCAGTGTGGATTTGAATGTGGAATTTTTTTTATTCTATCTGAGTACAGGATTATTTCAAATTGGGCTGAATGACCAAAAACAATATTCTTATGACACACACGCGGTGTATCTCCTGTAGTGCGGAGTGGTTTCCATCTGCAGCCTGCATCAGATCAGAGCTCTCTGAAGGTGCTGCAGTACGTGGAGCAGCAGCTCGCTCAGTTCAACCCGTCTCAGACGCTTAGCAGCGGTCGAAACTGTAAGACACAAACGCCGTCTAGATGCTTGACCACTGCATGATCCACTCGACATTCCCACGGCATGATCCGCTGCATGATCCAATCCACACACTCCGCTTCTCTGCTTGACTCTTCCTCTGTGTTCTCTAAAGCAGTGGTTTTCAGACTGTGTTAATGTGTGACAACTGCACCACACACCGGTCTCGAGTCCCACGGAGCACTCCGAATCAAACCACTGTATGTGCTTCTGAAATTATCCAGGGTGCTTTAGCTGTCATGCATATCTATTTTGACATATCATATTTTGTCCAGTCCATTGTTATGATTATCACCAGGGCCTAAAATTAACACTCGCCAAGCGCCAAATGCGAGTAAAAATTGACGTTGGCGAGTACATGTAACGGTGACAGTCGCCAGTTGGCGGGTACTACTTTTACGAAATATTACAATGCAATGTAGTGAAAACAACAACAGCCAGTTTTAAAGAGATTCGCTGTTTGTGACATAACAAGCGAATAAAATAGTAATTTCCAAAGACAAGATCATCGTGATTAGCTGTTCTGTCATAAGCAACAAGAGCGAATCAAATAATAGGATACAAACGGACTGATGAGGTCAGAGCAGTGTGATGGCCAGCTTGTCCCTAGACACGGTTCTAATAACTTTTACCTGAGAAGATATTGCTGCTTCATTTCGGTAGATTAACTTTTCACTTCTTTATTCTTCATAACCCGAGAATGTGGCGACACATACCTGGGGTTATGCCGCTTGAACGGTGCAGTGAAGTAGGCTATAGTTTGAAAGGCTGCGCGTACACATACACCAAGCCGCTTTGGCGAGTTACCTCGTAAATGTAGTCTTAAATGAGTTATAAAGTCTTTAATGACCGTAAAGAGTTGGGAGAAAATCGTATATGTGCATCAGGTTTTAAAGAGACAGTGCTGATTTTAAAGTAAAACCTGCTGAAGTCTGGCATTGATGTAAATCAAAGAACAAAAGAAAAAGAAATCATTGGACTGCTCTAGTTGCTGATTAACTTTTATAGCTTGAATAAAGATTAATCTGTATAGTTTATGCATATACAATTTACAGTTTATGTGAAGATTGTTTTAAAATCACTTAAATTAAAAGTTGTTATATATTTCAGAGCCTAATAAATGTTAAAAAATAATGGCTTTCAATTATACTGTAATGTTGAATGGCTATAATTAATAGGGAAAATTGAGGGAAAATGCATTTAATAGAGACACCAGTAGCAGGACATATTAAAAACATTGTAAATATGTTTATTCATTGTAGTAGTAATAACTGCCTGTTTTTGCAAAAAAGAGTTTCATGGCCGGTAAAAAAAATGTTTTCGTAATTTTATTACGGCCAATGGCAGGTGTGGCAAAAAGTTTGTTTTAGGCCCTGATTATCACTATGTCAGTCAATGTGATTTTGATAGGGAGTCTCCCATTTATATGCAGATGTGACTCCCAAAACAATCTTAGAATCTGCCGTGAGGCAGCTGCTGCTTACTTTCAGTTTGTCATTTATGTTTATTTTGTTATTAAAGTTATGTTTGCCGGTTCCCGCTTCCTTCATCCCTGAGTCTTGAGCTTTGTTACATACATATATTCATTTTCATTAAATCATCCAGGCGACCCACCCCAGCATTGTGCCCCAGGGTTTGAAAACCACTGCTCTAAAGCACCTCGTACTTCACTTTTTCCATATTCTTCAGGCTTTTCTTGTAGTGCTCTAAATTCTGCTTAGTGTTCCTGATATAAATGTTGTATTCACTATGACTTGTGAGAGCAAGGTCAAACTTTCTAAAGCATAGGTCTTCAGCCCTGCTCCTGGGGACCCACTGTCCTAATCAAACACACCTGAACCAGCAAATCAAGGTCTTCAGGATCATTTAAAGCATCACAGGCCAGGTGTGTTGAGGCAGGGCTGAAGACGTGAGCCGTCAGAGACGTCTGTGCTGATTTCTGTTCGTTTGCAGCCAGCGGTATGTCCGAGCTGAGTTCGTTACATGATGTAGAAACCGACTTCCACCAAACCTATCGACAAGTCCAGAAGAGGGCTCTACCAGCCATTCCTGACCTCGATGACCCCGCTGACCTCCAGGCCACAGATTTATCTCCTGTTCACGAGGGAAGATACACACGACAGCCGCAGCACAGAAATCATGTGGATGAACGCTCCAGGTAACAGATGGTCCAGATGTAGTAGAGTCTTGTTGTTACTACACAATGAGCAGATCACAGCATTGACCAGTGCTGGGGAAAGCTACTTTTAAAAGTAATGCATTACATTATTGTACTACTTCCTAAAAAAGTAACTACTTAGTTACTTTGCGTTATGTTACTTTTGAGTTACTTTTAAAATCTGGGCAGGGTTTGCTTGTTTGTTTTTAATCTAAAAAAGTTCTATTTTTGGCAAATATAAAAGCTCTTTCACACCAAAAGTGAAGTGAATATGCCTCAGACTGAAGGAAATGTAGATTCACGTCTGTACAGTAGAGGACACAGATCAAACTAATCACATGAAGAATATGACACAGAAGAAGAAAGTTCAACACTATTCAGCAATAACTAAAATTACACATTTTGCTTAGTATGGTTGAATTGGATCATCGAAGGTCAGCAGCAAAGACATTGATTAATAAAATGGGATTAAATACATAAATGATATTGTCTTATTTAACATATTTAATTATTGCAGGTTTGTATAATATTCTGAGTTTGCATTTAACTGTTTTTATTGATTTTGAGGAACACTGAATGTGTTTTTGTGCAGGTGAGATGAGTAAACATGTTGATATTTAGTCTAGAACTACAGTAAGATCATATTCACACACAACGCTCTGCACTTACTCCTGATTTCTCTCACCATGGCAACACCAGAGCTGTCACTCAATACATGAGAAACAAAGTAACTGTTACTTATTTGAAAAAGTAACTCGGATATTTCCTTCTAAATTAAATAGTAATGCGTTACTTTACTAGTTACTTAAAAAGTAATCTGATTACGTAACTCACATTACTTGTAATGCGTTACCCCCAGCACTGCCGTTACTTGTAATGCGTTACCCCCAACACTGGCGTTACTTGTAATGCATTACCCCCAACACTGGTGTTACTTGTAATGCATTACCCCCAGCATTGCCGTTACTTGTAATGCGTTACCCCCAACACTGGCGTTACTTGTAATGCGTTACCCCCAGCACTGGCGTTACTTGTAATGCGTTACCCCCAGCACTGGCGTTACTTGTAATGCATTACCCCCTACACTGGCGTTACTTGTAATGCATTACCCCCAACACTGGCGTTACTTGTAATGCATTACCCCCAACACTGGCGTTACTTGTAATGCATCACCCCCAACACTGACGTTACTTGTGTTACCCCCAACAATGGCGTTACTTGTAATGCGTTACCCCCAACACTGGCGTTACTTGTAATGCGTTACCCCCAACTCCGGTGTTACTTGTAATGCATTACCCCCAACACTGGTGTTACTTGTAATGCGTTACCCCCAACAATGGTGTTACTTGTAATGCGTTACCCCCAACACTGGCGTTACTTGTAATGCGTTACCCCCAACAATGGTGTTACTTGTAATGCGTTACCCCCAACACTGGTGTTACTTGTAATGCGTTACCCCCAACTCTGGTGTTACTTGTAATGCATTACCCCCAGCACTGGCGTTACTTGTAATGCGTTACCCCCAACAATGGTGTTACTTGTAATGCGTTACCCCCAACACTGGCGTTACTTGTAATGCATTACCCCCAACACTGGCGTTACTTGTAATGTGTTTAACTCTGGCGTTGATGGTTTGTGTTCCAGGTGGAAACCTCGCTCGGAGCACCTGCAGAGGAAGGCTTTCCTGGAACGAGGACGAACTGGATCTGTGGATGAGCTGGAGGAGTTTGCCATGGCATATATGCAGCGAGGACGGCACGGTGACATCGGAAACAGGGAGGACGACTACAGAGAGCGAGAGCGAGATCGTTACCCGTTTTATTGTTCCAAGGCCAGTCCAGCGAGATGTCTCCCCAGCCCTCCGCCCTTACCTGGAAAAAAGCGGGATGCTTGGGGCAACGGTCAAGTCCAGCGGGATCCACCAGAGCGAGACTACGACAATGCCCTTCTCAACAGTTTATTGGAACGTAAAGCTAAAGCTGTGAAGAGCAGCGCTTCAAAAGCGGGCCAGACCGAAGACGACTCGGACACGCCGTCCAAAAACAGCAGTGAGCGTTTCCACAGCAGGACTCCCAGCAACCGGTCACCTCGGCAGTGGACGGCAGAGGATAATGAATCTCTGCTACCGTACCCAGAGAAGGAGCTGGAGCGTTCCCGCGGAGCCGAGTCTGGACAACAGAACCGTCCTCGGAAAGTGGTGAGTTATCTGTAGACTCTTTGTGACTCTGCCGCTCCATAAAACCCTCACAGCACTGTGGACCTGAGTTTGTCTCGCATTGGTGCAGTGAAAGAAAAGCACAGAATGAAGCCGCTGCAATCAAAGCAAGGCTTTAGAAAGGCCTTTGAGAAAGATTTGAAGAATGTAGTCTTGAAACACCCTCCAACACAACTGGTAGCATTATTGGAAAAATGTTTTAATTATTTCAAAAAGAGACCTCATATATGACCCTGCAGCACAAAAGCAGTCATAAGTAACACAGGTATATTTGTAGCAATAGACAACAATACATTGTATGGGTCAAAATTATACATTTTTCTTTTATGCCAAAAATCATTAGGATATTAAGATCATGTTCCATGAAGATAGTTTCCTACCGTAAATATATGAAAACTTAATTTTTGATTAGTAATATGCACTGCTAAGTACTTAATTTGGACAACTTTAAATTGATTGATTTTTTTGCACCCTCAGATTCCAGATTTTCAAATAGTTGTATCTCTGCCAAATATTGTCCAAATGACTTATTTATTCAGCTTTCAAATGATGCATAAATCTCAGTTTCAAAAAATTGACACATATGGCTGGTTTTGTGCTCCAGGGTCACATATATGAAGGATCCTTTGAAAACAGAGAATGCAGTTTCACCAGAGAAGCACTCTATAAGATTTCCTCTTGCCAGTCATCATCCTCACCATTTATCTCGTTCATATCTCTTGTAGACATTTTTTGATGAACAAAGCACGCAGTTTGATTCCGACCTAGGTTTTTCAATCACGGTTCGATTTGACAGCAGAAAATAAGCTGTACACAGGTAACAAGAACATCAATAAATCAACTCTACCTGCTTGCTGCTTAATTCCTCCCCAAAATGTGTTTGGATCCCAGCTTAAACTGTGTTTGAGCTCTAACACAACTAACCGTGTTAACCGTAGAGACAGTCCAAGACATGTTAGGAGGCTTGAAAAAGACATTTATAAAGGCCAAGATTGAACAAATGTGTGTAGCAGAAGGCAAACATTATGAAAGGAAAGCGCTGCAATTGTGTGCATAAACACTAGTGCTGTCAAACGATTAATAGCATCCAAAATAAAATAAAAGTTTTTGTTTGCATAATATATATGTGTACTGTGTATATTTATCATCATGTGTATATATAAACACACACACATACAGTATATATTTTGAAAATATTTACATCTATATTTATATTCATATAATTTATATTAGAAATATATATATTTAATATATAACATAACATATTTTTATGAAATATATACATGCATGTGTGTGTATTTATATATATATATATATATATATATGCAACCTATACTGTATGTGTGAGTCCACTTCGGTGTTTTTAAAGTGCTTTATAGATAAATTTTGATTGATACTTAATAAATATACACAGCACACATATATATGTGACCCTGGAGCACAAAAGCAGTCATAAGTAACACAGGTATATTTGTAGCAATAGACAACAATACATTGTATGGGTCAAAATTATAAATTTTTCTTTTATGCCAAAAATCATTAGGATATTAAGATCATGTTCCATGAAGATATTTAGTAAATTTCCTACCGTAAATATATCAAAACTTAATTTTTGATTAGTAATATGCATTGCTAAGATCTTCATTTGAACAACTTTAAAGATGATTTTCTCAATATTTAGATTTTTTTGCACCCTCAGATTCCAGATTTTCAAATATTGTCCTATCATAACAAACCATACATCAATGGAAAGCTATTTATTCAGATGACCCTTATGACTGGTCCATGGTCACATATAGTATGTAAACAAAAACTTTTATTTTGGATGCGATTAATCATTTGACAGCATTAATAAATAAAAAGTGGAAATCTTATCGAGTGCAACTTGGAGAATCAGGCAGCTTTTCAGGGTTTGATTTTAATTTCTGTGTGTTATTTCATTATAATGTAACACACATGTGTGGTCCTAATAATTGCAGAGTAATCCCTGACAGCGCTTGACCCGCCGGCTCTCACCGCTACACGAGACTAACCTCCTCTTCAGCTTCTGCTCACTCTTCTGTCCTCTCTTTGAACAGAGCACTCTTCTGAGCAGAGACACGCTTGTAGTGTGATGTGTGAGACGTCTCCACCGCCGGCTCGCACCGTGCTGCTGAACTCCAGCGCTGCGGAGGACAGGTTTGTGCGGGACTGACATGTGTTTTACAGCCATGGCAGATATAAAGACTCACAGCTTCGACTTTGAGCTTGGAGAACATTCATGAGACTTTTCTTGAGTTTGAGAGGATTTATGTTTGATGAAAACCTATGAGGTTTACACTGAGCGTTACTGGATGTAATATACGTGTCCCTGCAGCACAAAAGCAGTCATAAGTAACACAGATATATTTGTAGCAATAGACAACAATACATTGTATGAGTCAAAATTATGCATTTTTCTTTTATGCCAAAAATCATTAGGATATTAAGATCATGTTCCATGAAGATATTTTGTATGTTTTCTACCGTAAATATATCAAAACTTAATTTTTGATTAGTAATATGCATTGCTAAGACTTCATTTGAACAACTTTAAAGATGATTTTCTCAATATTTAGATTTTTTTGCACCCTCAGATTTTGAAATATTGTCCTATCATAACAAACCATACATCAATGGAAAGCGTATGTATTCAGCTTTCAGATGATGCATAAATCTCACTTAAGTCTGGTTTTGTGGTCCAGGGTCATATATGAGGTTAGCATACACAATATTTTGGAATCAGTAAGATTTTTAATGTGGTTTGTTATGCTCTTATTAAGGCTGTATCTATTTGAGCAAAAATACTGAAAAAAAAATTATTTTGTGAAATATTATTGCAATTTAAAATAACACATTTCTATTTTAATATACTTTAAACTGTAATTTATTTCTGTGATCAAAGCTGTATTTTCAGCATCATTACTGCAGTCTTCAGCGTCACATGATCTTCAGAAATCATAATAATATGCTGATTTATTATCAATGTTGAAACTGCTTAATATTTTTTGGGACCTGTGATCATTTTTTCAGGACTCTTTGATGAATAAAAAGTTAAAAAATAACAGTGTTTATTCCA
>CM041797.1:952897-960397 GCA_023376895.1 Aspiorhynchus laticeps | reverse complement strand
GGAATCTAGAGAAAAAAAATGCAGTGTCACAAATGCAGTGATTATGATTGAAAGAATATAGAAACCATGCAAGAGATTCAAAGAAATGACGTTTCAACAAATATGTTGCTGTTAGATAAACATGTTAGACACTGATACTGAGTTTGTCTGGAACTAGTTAAGAATTTCCTGCTCTTTATCTCATGACCCGTTTTACAGGTTTGGCAGCCTGTGTGTTTCTGTGTCTCACACACACACACACACACACACACACACACACACACACACACACACACACACACACACACACACTCTAACACACTTGTTTCACTATCCTTGTGGGGACTCTCCATAGGCGTAATGGTTATTCTACTGTACAGACCGTATATTCTATCGTCCTACACCTAAACTTAGCCTCACAGGAGACTTTCTGCATTTTTAGATTTTCAAAAAACTTCATTCTGTGTGATTTATAAGCTTGTTTATGCATGAAGACCTCAATTTAGGTCCCCACCATGACACAAGCCCCCATGAGTCTGTGTGTATTCAGGTTTAAGTCCCCACCTGTATATAAAAACACACTCACACACATACTAACACTCACTCACTCACACACACACACACACACACACACACACTGTCACTCACTCACTCACTCACTCACTCACTCACTCACACACACACACACACACACAGTAACACACACACACACACACACACACACACACACACACTCACTCACACACACTCTCTCACTCACTCACTCTCTCACACACACACACACTCCCTCTCACACTCACACACTGTCACTCTCACACACACTCTCACACGCACACACACTAACACGCACACATACTAACACACACTCACACACTCTCACACACTCTCACTCTCACACACACTCACACACTCTCACTCTCACACACTCTCACTCTCACACACACACACTAACACTCTCACACACACACACACACTCACACACACACTCTCACACACAGACTCTCACACACACACACTCACACACACACACACACACACACACACACACACACTAACACACATTCGCTTCTGTTCTTTCAGGGATTCTGTCTATCCAGGTCACCCTCACTGAGACGGAGAAGCGCACGACTCTCTTCGCATCGGTCATCTTGCGCTGTGATTACTCCACCTCCGCTCCGCTGCAGAATGTGGTGGTCACTTGGAGATACAAATCCTTCTGTAAAGACCCTGTTCTGGACTACTACTCCACAGGTAGAGCTTTAGCATCACATCATCTTCTGTTATGTCTGTGTGAGATGTGTGGAAGTGTTTCATAGACGTTTCTGTGTCTGTACGGGATGCACAATTAGAAAAACATGTTATGGATTGAACTACTACTGTGCCACAATTACATATTTAACACCAGAACTTGAATTAGTTGTTGTCATCTCATCAACACACCCCGTCCAGTGCTAATACACATGTGTTGTTGTGCTGCAGCATACCAGTCTGCCCTTCAGTTGGGTCGAGACCCTGCCAATGACTGCGTGGACTCGCAACGCACCGTTCGAACCGTGGCTCAGAAACTGGGATCCAGCGAGGCGGTGCTGGGCAACGAGTACAGAGATCGCAAAATCTATGTTCAGAACAGTGAGTTGATGCTTGACATGCTTCGTTACTGTGACTGATAAGACTGTACTTTTGTACTGCTTTATTGTCTGAGGAATGCTGCCGGACTAATAGTTGTGCATCTGACCTTCACAGACAGATGTGAGTGTATGCCTACCTGAGCAATAGTGAGAATCAAACGTGAGTGATAGTGAACTACAGTAAACTAGTACTAGAGTCAAACCTGAGTGATGGTGAACTACAGTAAACTAGTACTAGAGTCAAACCTGAGTGATAGTGAACTACAGTAAACTAGAACAAGAGTCAAACCTGAGTGATGGTGAACTACAGTAAACTAGAACTAGAGTCAAACCTAAGTGATGGTGAACTACAGTAAACTAGAACAAGAGTCAAACCTGAGTGATGGTGAACTACAGTAAACTAGAACTAGAGTCAAACCTGAGTGATGGTGAACTACAGTAAACTAGTACTAGAGTCAAACCTGAGTGATAGTGAACTATAATAAACTAGAATTGAATCTGAGTGATAGTGAACTACAGTAAACTAGAGCTAGAGTCAAACCTGAGTGATGGTGAACTACAGTAAACTAGAACTAGAGTCAAACCTGAGTGATAGTGAATTACAGTAAACTAGAAATATAGTCAAACCTGAGTGATGGTGAACTACAGTAAACTAGAACTAGAGTCAAACCTGAGTGATAGTGAACTATAATAAACTAGAATTGAATCTGAGTGATAGTGAACTACAGTAAACTAGAACTAGAGTCAAACCTGAGTGATGGTGAACTACAGTAAACTAGAACTAGAGTCAAACCTGAGTGATAGTGAATTACAGTAAACTAGAACTAGAGTCAAACCTGAGTGATGGTGAATTACAGTAAACTAGAACAAGACTCAAACCCAAGTGAATAGTGAACTACAACTAGTCAAACCTGAGTGATGGTGAACTACAGTAAACTACAACTAGTCAAACCCAAGTGAATAGTGAACTACAACTAGTCAAACCTGAGTGATGGTGAACTACAGTAAACTAGAACTAATCAAACCCAAGTGAATAGTGAACTACAACTAGTCAAACCTGAGTGATGGTGAACTACAGTAAACTAGAACTATAGTGAACTGTCTATCACTATCAGTTCTAAACTAGAATCAAACCTGAGTGATAGTGAACTACAACTAGAGTCAAACCTGAGTGATGGTGAACTACAGTAAACTAGAACTAGTCAAACCTGAGTGATAGTGAACTACAAGTAAACTAGAACTATAGTGAACTGTCTATCACTATCAGTTCTAAACTAGAACTAGAATCAAACCTGAGTGATAGTGAACTACAAGTAAACTAGAATTGAACCTGAGGGATGGTGAACTACAAGTAAACTAGAACTAGAGTCAAACCTGAGTGATAGTGAACTACAAGTAAACTAGAATTGAACCTGAGGGATAGTGAACTACAAGTAAACTAGAACTAGAGTCAAACCTGAGGGATAGTGAACTACAGTAAACTAGAATTGAACCTGAGGGATAGTGATCTACAGTAAACTAGAACTAGAGTCAAACCTCAGTGATAGTGAACTACAAGTAAACTAGAATTGAACCTGAGGGATGGTGAACTACAAGTAAACTAGAACTAGAGTCAAACCTGAGTGATAGTGAATTACAGTAAACTAGAATTGAACCTGAGGGATAGTGAACTACAGTAAAATAGAACTATAGTCTAACCTGAGGGATAGTGAACTACAGTAAACTAGTACTAGTGTCAAACCTGAGTGATAGTGAACTACAGTAAACTAGAACTATAGTCAAACCTGAGGGATAGTGAACTACAAGTAAACTAGAACTATAGTCAAACCTGAGGGATAGTGAACTACAAGTAAACTAGTACTAGAGTCAAACCTGAGTGATAGTGAACTACAGTAAACTAGAACTATAGTCAAACCTGAGGGATAGTGAACTACAAGTAAACTAGTACTAGAGTCAAACCTGAGTGATAGTGAACTACAGTAAACTAGAATTATAGTCAAACCTGAGGGATAGTGAACTACAAGTAAACTAGTACTAGAGTCAAACCTGAGTGATAGTGAACTAGCATCAGCTCAGCTCAGTTCAGTTCAACTGAAATCAGACTCTACTAGCTACTGTAGCATCTTTTTCACTTTTTCATTAGAAACATAATAGAATATTGTAAATAGCAAATATTGTTGAAAATGAAGATTAATGTGCCAAATTTCACTCCTCCTGCAAACAAGCCTTATGTGGTTATGTGTTCCAGCAACTAGTTCATGATCTGAAAGTGTTTTTAGCGCCGGTGGGAAGATTGTTTCGTGCCACAGAGCATCTCTTAAACCAGAAACCGCTGATAGACTTGTGTTCTTAGATAAAACTTGTGAAACACTTGCAGAATTTGTGAATTAAGTGTGAAATGTAGTATGTGAATTACATTGCTCTAAAGAAGCTGTCAAAATAACCTAATTTGTGTTAATTTGATAAAAAAGAAGTGGTCACTAGGTCTGCTTTTTTTTAAGTGTGTTTTGCACTAAACATTTTATAAATAATTTTTAATTGGTGCAGAAGAAAATCACCTTTTTAGTTATTCTAGAGCACATGCAAAAATATTGAGGTATATGCAAAATCTGGAAAAATAGCAAGATATAACATTTTAGGTATATCGTCCAGCCCTGCTTCAAAGTGAACTGATGGAGACCTGACTAATCAATTTTGGGTTTTTTTTGTCAGCAAATGTCTTTTCTATTTATATGGATTATTCATTGCAGTCCTAGTACAGATATTCCTGCGGTGATGACCAGCTGATTGTGTGTGTGTGTGCCGTCAGAGGCTGATCTGGTCATTCAGGAGGTGATGTGGTGGGATAACGGGATGTATTTCTGTGCTGTGGAAGCACCTGGAGACACAGCCGGAGATTCAGACCAAGAGATGAAGCTCATCGTGTACCGTAAGTGAACGACCTGATTACTAACACAAGAGTGTCCATTAAACACAACAGAAGAGAAACCCTTTCACCTCAACATGACTCCAAAGATCATGAATGTACAGTCTACTTATAATTGAGTCATGTCAATATTTACTGAGTAATACGTTTTGAGTTACATGCCTGCAAACTTTGGAGTAAAAACTCGAAAAGTGCTCTTTCCCCATTTTTCAATGGTCACCATTGGCACATAATGCAACAAAGATTGCTAAAGTCAACAGATTTTACTAACAATCTCTGTGTAAAAGTAACATAATGATGCTGCTATCTTTCTGAAGTCATATAATAATGTAGCGCTTTGAGTTTAAGAAAGGCGCATTACAAATAAAATGTATTATTATTATTATTATTATTAATTTGGCTCCGAATCTCAGGTGAAAATTGCCATTTTGACCCTCCTCTACAAAATAGTGGATTTTGCTGAAAAAAAAAAACAATTATTTAATGGTTATAATGGGAATTGTATTGGTTTTAATGGAAACTATAATGGTGTCTACTGGTATGTGATGGATTCTATTGGTGGGATGTTAAATCCTATTGGAAAAATGCCCAAAATACACTACAAAAAGGAATTTTGTAATGGTTTTACTGGAAAAAAAGCTAATGGTTTATAATGGTATTTTAATGGAAACCATTGGAATTTCTGTGATGGTTTCTATTGGGCTTCTATTGTTTTGTTTTTTAGTAGGGCTGTCAATATTCATCCACGACATGTAATATTTTGGCTTTCACGACTAAACATGTTTATCTTTCTTCATGAAAAATATTAGCACAATCAAAAATTTGAGTCGGGAACGGGTTGATTTGACACTGAAT
This sequence comes from Aspiorhynchus laticeps, assembly GCA_023376895.1. Lineage (NCBI taxonomy): Eukaryota > Metazoa > Chordata > Actinopteri > Cypriniformes > Cyprinidae > Aspiorhynchus > Aspiorhynchus laticeps. The sequence goes on along the minus strand of CM041797.1, from coordinate 955,009 downwards.
GTTTTAAATAGAACAGACATGAAAACATTTCATTCTTAACAAGTAAACAAGACTAAATATCTTACGTCATTTCGCTTATCTAGTAAATGCATCTTGATATTTTGACCAGAAACAAGACAAAAATACTAAGATTTTTTTATGCAGTGTAGAACAGACGATTTGTGCATCTGAATGTGTGTGTGGTTGTTTCTGTTAGATTGGCTGACGGTTCTCCTCATCGTCCTCGGTGTGCTGATGCTCATCCTCCTCTTGTGTATCTGCTGCTGTCAGTGCTGTCCACAGAAGTGCTGCTGTTACGTGCGCTGCCCCTGCTGCCCTGAGACCTGCTGCTGCCCCGCAAAACGTTAGAACACTCTCACACACACACACTCTCACACACACTCACACATGCTACACACACTGACACACACGCTACACACACTGACACACACACACACACACACACTCACACTCTCTCTCACACACTCTCTCACACACACACACTCACACACACTCACACTCACACACACACACACACACACACACTCACACTCACACACACACACACACACACACACACACTCACACTCACACACTCACACTCACACACACACACACTCTCACACACACACTCTCACACACACACTCTCACACACACACTCACACACTCACACTCACACACACACACACACACACACACAGATAAAGCACTCTATAATGCTGTGTTATGTGTTCAGTGGTGATGCAGCACCGGATGATGAAGGAGGCTCAGAAGGCCATGACTCCCTGGATGAACGGTCAGCCGATCTACGCTCCGATGAGTAACCACAGCTCCTCGTACCAGATGAACCCCATGCTGTACGCAGGTCAGGATCTCTGATGAGTTTCAGGAATAAATGAGGGAGCGAATAGATGCTGTGTCTAGACTTTTTTTGATGATGATGATCAGATCTCTGTGTGGAGCTAAATGAATGTTTTCTAATGACACACTACAGCAAAAGATAGAAATAACTGAGTTGAAACCAGTTTTATCAGCTGGAGACACTAGTGTTCTGATGGTTCTGTCCAGCTCTGTACTGATGTGTCTCTGTGTTCTCAGGCTCAGTGTCAGGTAAAGGTGGGATGACGCCGGTGCCTCTGCCTCATCCTCACATGGCAGGGATGCCTCCTCCCGGTGTTCCCGGTAACGGCAGCGCTCACGGGCCGAACCAGGTGCTGGACTATCTGGAGCATCAGATGCGAGGCATGGACGTCTCCAGCCCTCTGCTCCAGCCGCAGCCCTCCATCCCTCTGCAGCATCTTCCTCCTCCTCCCCAGCACATGCCCCAGCGAGTGCCCTTCTCCGCTGGGCCCCCCAGCATGCTCTCCGGCCTGGACGATGGCCCCCTGTCCCGCAGGGCCCCGCCTGGCTCTCGCGGAGCCCGTTCCAGTGGCTCGTCCCAGCGCTATCCTCGCCCGGCCGTCCAGCGCAGCTACAGTCAGGAGGACATGCTGGACGCTCGGAGCCGGGCCGGAGCGTACCGACCCCGCTCACGCTCCAGAGAGGACCTGCTGGCCGACGAGCGCCGGGGCCCATCCAGACGAGACGGTTACTCTCCTGTGCCCCGCCGTGGCTCCTGGAGCTCAGCCGCGGACGAGGACAGCAGACGAGGAGGCGCTCGAGGCTGGAACGAGTATCCGCCCAGCTACAACGAGTACGAGCCGGGGAAGAAGCCGAACAAGCGGCCGGAGCGCTTCTCTGTAAGAGTCTGAGCTTCTGCTGTTGAGATGTTTGAGCACCGAAGCCTGTCTGTATGTGTTCACACCTTCACTAACACAGTTTTGCCGTTTGTAATGCTGCTAATCTCATCCGATCACACGGTTAACACGTGAGACGTTCTGGTGTCATGAGCAGATATAAAGTGGGATCCAAACATCTGAAAACACTGCGATAAAGGTTTATCTTGTGTAGTATTTGTCTTGTTTCTAGTCAAAATATATACAATCAACTTGCATTTACTAGATAAGCAATTTTTACTTGTTTTAAGCAAAATGCACTTCATATGTGTCCCTGGAGCACAAAAGCAGTCATGAGTAACACAGGTATATTTATAGCAATAGACAACAATACATTGTATGAGTCAAAATTATACA